>OY720679.1:600000-913983 GCA_963170755.1 Amphimallon solstitiale | reverse complement strand
ATCAGGGGACTTTAAAACGTGGACATCTGCAAAAATCTCAAGATGGTAAATTTTCGTCATCGCAATACTTCCTTAAAAAAGGTTGGCCATATCTGTTATCTAGTATCGTTCAAAGCAACATATTGTAGAAATTGTTTTCTAAAACCGTTCGAGAGTTTATATATCCAGGTCCGTGCACATGGACGCAAAATATTAATTATATTTGCGATTACAAAACGCTGTGTGTGAAGGAGCGGTTTGCAGTAGACTGAGCGTCATTTGCGGGCCCGCTTCTTCACTCCTATGTGCAACGTGCCAAAGTAGTATCCTTTGACCAATATATTCTAAAAGTAAGTTTTACTAAGATGTCATCGGATATTATTATTTTATCTGTATTTATGTTTCCAAAATAATCATACGAGTTTATGAATAACTTAGCAACGAAATCGTCACAAAACATGACATTTTGGTTTCAAAACCTATTAATAAAATGTCAAACATAATATACAATTTTATGCATATTTATATCTAATATTTAGCTAGATAACTAACTATACTATAATTATAAAATTTCGCATAACTAGATTTCAAGTAAGTATTATTTCTATTTTCATAAATCAACTTTAGAATTTTTCTTTCAGGCAAATATCATTTCCCTGACTATATGCATATTACTTTTGTTAGTAGCTGTGCAAGGTCGTAATTTGCCCAAGAGTTTGCATATAACTGAAGTTAAGCACATTACTCATGGGCCCATAAATTCCGGTGCAAAAATACCACATGCTAGTCACATCTTTGCAATGAAACATTCGGCATATCCATCAAGAAAATTAGTTAGTACAAAAGCGTTTAAAACTTCAGCAACGACAGCCGCAAAGAAAAAACTAGCTTCAAGAACTGCTCCAATTAAATTACTTGCTTCTAGTACCTCTCGCAAACATGAAAATATGTGGAGAGCTGAAGTGCCCATTACAAAACAAGCAAATAACACGTCATCCTTTCTTGTCAACAGTCACATTAATCAAAAAACTACCGAAAAGTCCGACTACAGAACTGCGAATAGTGAAAATATTCCGTTATTTACACCAAAATTAGAGCCCTGGATGACGCTAGATCTACAAGGAAGTACTACAAATCCTACAATACAAAATAAAGACAATGGAACCCTTGCAAGGCAAACTTCTCTTATAAATTCATTTCCTGCTCAACAGTCAAATTTATTGCAAGAGTTTCAGAAACCCGTTTACTTTAATCAAAATTCTCCAAACGTGACATTTGTGGGCCCTACCAATGTAACACTGGCAACGACGAAGCGACAAGATATATTATGGGCATTAAATGGTCTTAATGATATGTTAAAAGCTCGAGCTACTACTGTTTTATTACCAATTACAACTACTTTAGCAAATTCGCGAACCACCAATAAAGAAGCTGTAGAATATACTTTTAATTTAGAGAAAATGGTAGCGGATTTAGCAAATGACCCCGATAAAGAAATTGCTGCATTATTCACTACATCTAATACTCCCTCAACCATTCAACCCACTACTGCTTCACCGACTTCAACCTATATAGATCCATTGTTAAACTTGCAAAACATACTTTCTAATCTTTATGCGACACAAAAAATGGTTCCCATTTTATTGAATCAATCACAAAATACCGCAGCAAGTAATTCCAAGGAAAATCCTATAAAATCTCTCCAACAATCTCAGGTCTTACCAACGATTCGATTGGTAAAACACCATGTAACTACTGAAATGCAAAATACAGCTAATACTGAGTCAATTATGAACGAAAGAATAAGAAATTTAAAGAAACCACAACCAATTAATTTGTCATTCGAAAAAAATACAACAAAAGATCATTTTCTACAGAAGATAAGTCAAGAATATCCACTTGAATTGCAGAATCAGAAAACAATGGGTGTTTGTAAAAGAAATACTAACGCGATTCAGTTTGAAACCGAAAATGAGTCGGCGGAACAATTACAAACTAACAAAAAGCAGGGATTTAAATATGGCTCTACTGTAAGCAAAAATTTACGCGAACAAACAATGAATAGATGGTTTGGTATGTATTTATCATCGCCTAGTATTTCAGGACGAAAAAATACGAATTTTAGTAATAACATTCGTCTAAATTCTCACAGTGTAGTTTCGAAAACCGAAAATAGTAAAATAATAAGAACAGCGTTAAAAGAAAACATCCAATTGATATCGCCAATGAAACAATCTTCAGAAATAAAGGTTACAACTACTGTACCTATTAAATACAAAAAAATTATTAAAAAGTATGTATTTAAATTTCCAATTACGAAAACAAGTATTACTAATGCCAATTTGGGAAAACCATTTACTACAGTTAAGCAAACCGTGCCATCGACTAAAAGGTATACATATCCAACAAGCACAAATCGTATAGCAAGTATTACTAATATACCATTAAAATCTAAGAATATAGCTTCCAATTGGATGCCTAATCTAACGAAGAAAACTAGTCCAAATATGGATACATCCCGTAGACAATATACTCTTCGTAGTAGGCCAACAATTACGACATTGTTGAAAAAATATACCCAACCACGAATTCAACATTCATCTACTAATAATGTAATATTGACGAGTGTTCCAACAACTTTACATAAGTTAAGGACTGCTAATTCCAGTACATCACTTTATACGAATCATCCAAAATTTCCATTGATCACAGAAAAATCAACCACAACAGGTAAAATTATTTATCGACATATGTGATAGTTTTAAAATAGCACATAAGGAAATAAGATGTAAATTTAAAAATAAACACATGAATAATCTACAATAATTATCTTTTTGTAAAACATTCACATAATTGGAAACATACATGTAAATATAAGCATTTACTAAGGGAAAACTGAGAATATGTTATGCAAGAATTATTGTCGTGTAAGAAACGTTATGATGCTAGAAATATTGCTTTCCAAAAAAATACCTATAAAAAAGTATTTAAAAAACAATGACAAAAAAATATTCATTCTTAATAAAGAAAAAATTAAGAGAAACATTAAATATTTTTATAGTTTATTTCAAATTACAAGAAAATTACTTTGCACAGGCAAAAGGCTCTACTACTCTTTCCGTTTGCTAATGGAGATTAAGCAAATCACCTTTGTACAGTACATACAGAAAATCCTATGTTTAAAAAGAAATACAGTCGAGACTGATTATCCCGCATGGATAAATTTATTAAAAACATTAAAAGTTATTTTCTTATAATTTGAAAGACTGCACATACTTACTTATAATCTATCCTTACTTAATGAAACGTACGTTAAAGAAATTTAGGATCATTAAATAAGGTAAAGTATCTCCTTAGAACTTGTGCAAACTAAATTATCATTTACTATGACAGAATACTAGTTAAACAGTTATATATCCTTTAATAATATTTTATAGTTATATGTATTTGCAAAAGTTCTAGAGTTTGAATAAATTGGAACTGCTGTATGAAACAAAGCATGTACATTATTAACAATACCAGTTTCTAAGAAGAAAGCATCGTCTAAGTAGAATGACTTCACCGGTGTGAACCCAAATGAAACATCTGTGATTGCCTATAATGTACTTCATAGAATATACTATATTTTAGCTTTGAAGCAGCAATTCCAATGCTTGTTAGTTAAGAAAAAATATATTACCAGTACATGAAGTCAATTCCCTCTAATCATTGATTTCCGCTTTTAATATTTGTATATTCACTCAGAAAATTTTTAAAATATTACTTATCATACAATTAATATGCACTTACATTTTAAATAAACCTACTGGATAAATTACCTTCATTTTACGTTTCTAGGGGTTACTTTCATTAATTCTATTTTCAGTTGTGTTCAATAAAATAACAGTGCTTGGAAAGAATTACATATTTTAAAAATTGGAAAGAATAAGATATTTTAAAAATTATGTAATGTCGAATATTGGTTTTGCCACGCATCGATGATCTAAAAATAAACGTATTTTCTATTGCATATGAATAGCCCAGTTTCAAAAGTGACTCCAATATGGCTAAATATTAAATAAAAATTATAAAAATTTGCAATCGTGTTTAACAGCCTTTTCATACCTACAACTTTCACTTGCTGATTTTCTCTTTCTCATCTTTAGTTTACTAAACACAAATACCATGCACGGATAAATTAAAAAATGAGGTGTGGCCAACACACGACTTTCTTATACGTATGAGCGTTTCAAATTATAGTTTTAAAATTTTTTATATAAAAATTATTTAAAATCCTATTATAAGTACTTCTATTCTCTTAATAAATCTCTATAGAATGCATACTTTGCGAGATATTCGAAAGAAAGTGCTACTCGCAAAGAGTAAAAGTGTTATTTCCGGTCCGAATTTTGAAATTTCATTTATGCAAAAAATATTTCAAAACCAAATCTAAATACTTTTGTACTCTTGACAAATATTTATAGAATGCATAATTTACGACATATTGGCAAAAAATCGCTATTCGATAAGAGTAAAAGTGATACCTCCGGTCCGAATTTTGAAATTTTTTTTATACAAAAGATATTGGAAATTAAGTTCTAAATACTTTTATATTCGTAGCGTACCTGTCTAAAAAGCATGACTCGTGAAGTATTTGCAAAAAACTGATTTTTGATCATAGTAAAAGGCCTACTTCCGGTAATAGTACTTCTACTCTCTTAATAAATCTCTATAGAATGCACACAGCACAAAGTGCTACTCGCTAAGAGTAAAATGTTACTTCCGGTCCGAATTTTGCAAATTCATATATACAAAAAATATTGCAAATCCAGTTCTAAATACTTTTGTACTCTTGATAAATATATATAGAATGCATAACTTACGACATATTTGCAAAAAATCGCTATTCGATACGAGTAAAAGTGGTACTTCCGGTCTGAATTTTGAAATTTTTTTATATAAAAGATATTGAAAATTATGTTTTAAATACTTTTATACCCGTAACGTACGTAAGTATGACTTGCGAAATATTCCCAAAAAACTGATTTTCGATAAGAGTAAAAGACCTACTATGATAAGAATTTCGAAAAACTTTTTAAATAAAGTTATTCTCAATTTTAATTACATATGAATTCTTTATAAATTTGTTTAAACTTTGTAGTTGACGAAATATTGGCAAAATTCGTTTTTTTCCCTGAAGTAAACTGCTACTTCCAGTCTACCGATTTTACTGAAAAAATAATCAGATCTCAAGAGGGAGATTATACACGTAAATACAAAATTTGGAATTGATATCTACAGCGGTTTGACCGCTATCGTGGTCAGACACACACACACAGAGAGAGAGAGAGAAATTTTTTAAAAACCACTTTTTCGGTATCAGGGGCTTTCGATTAAGATTTCTAACATAACCAGTTTGATTTTGCTTTACGTAAACACTTTTGCAAAAAAAATACTTTCTAAAATTTTAAACTACTCTTTGCTTTTAACACAAATTTATATAAAATTTTCACTATTAATAAGCCACATCATTTTCATCCACCTCTAAACATATAACAGCAAAACTAACGATTACTTAGGTGTAAGTATTTTCTTCACTTTCCAAGTCTTGCATAAGCACGTAATTTCAAAGTTATAGTTTATCATGGCTTAACTGCTTGCATGGTATACCGAGTGGATACATGCCGAAAAAAATTCGTCCCAGCGTCTTTCTAGGTAGACATGTCTTTGGCATATTACCGCCATCAAACCTTTATTCAAGAGACCTAACAGTCGGATGAGTCTTTAGGACATATGTTCAAGAAGGACCACCTGAATATACAACCACAGAGCTTAAGCGTAAAATCATGCGCAGATAGCTTGGTCACCATCTTGGTTGCATATTCAAATTAACTTACTTTTTGTTTGCTTTTATGAATTTACTATATATTTACCATTTTTATGTACAATTATATTACATACAACACTTTTAAAATTGTAAAATTAATGTTTTAATTTAAGAAATATAATTATATTTTTTTGAAAAGAATTAGGACAAGACAGTTTTACGTTTTACTTCATTATGCCGCGAGTGATATTAATGGATTCTATTTTTGTTATCTAATGTTATGCCACAGTTTACACTTAGTACTCAATAAATATTTAATTTTTAAAATTACCAGACGAATGAATCAAATAAATGCGCTGATTAAAGGCTGTAAGAACAAGTTGGATATGAACGAAAGTATCATATTTATGTGCTAACCTTTTTATTTATGTTTTTAATAAGTAATTATTATTGTGAAGTATGTATTGCGTTCATAATGAGTATTTCCTACCGATATGGTCGCCAGGTAATCTAAAGTATTGTATACTTGAAGAGGACCACCACCACCAACTAGTTCATACATACTGTTCCAGACAGGTACTGTTCATTGTACAGTTTGTTTTGAGGGAATAGTAAATATAACACTACAGTTTGATTACATCTGACGATAAACGAAGTCCATTTTGCGTGTCTTTGACTTGCAGAACAGTTCTATCATTTTTTCATTAAAATTTGGGAAATCATTTATAAATTCTTTTTCACAAGATAACATAGTAAGGGCATTTAATCTGTCTTCTTTCATTGTATTTCTCAGGAAAGTTTTTATTCTCTTCAGCCGTGAAAACTGGCGTTCCGCTTCAGACGTTGTCATTGGGATTGTAATGACAATTTTTAAAAGCTTAACAACTTCATTAAAGGTGTCGCTTAATCCATCCAGCAGAAGGCCTAGCAGACCTACAGCACTGACTTCTATATTTTGCCTAAAATCTTCTCTAGAATATAGAACACTTAATTCAATTCGTAGTCTGCTTTCATTGAGGCATGTATAAAATTTTACTGCTTCTTTAAGGCAATCTTCCGGACATTTTTATTGAAAAGAGGAGAACTGTTTAAAAGAAATTAAGTTTGCAAATATTAAGTGCCCTGTATACCGAATTCTAGTTTTTATTTCAAGCAAAATAATATCGCACACTTCAATAGTTTCCCTCCGTCTTTGGCTATCATCAGTTACTCTTCGTCGCGTTGATGGTCGAGGAGTCAGTTCTGAGTCATTTTGTTTAACCAACTGATTATCTGTGTCAGCGATTTCGGCTCGAATTTTTCCAATAGCGCGTTCAAAATTATCTAAATTATTCTTGATTTTTAATGCATCTGTATTGACATTTTGTAATTGATTAAACAATATGTCCACATGTGGCATAATTTTATGAAAGAAAGTTAACCAATAGATAAAATTTTCCTCCTCTAAAATTCGCAAATTGGCACCAGCTTGATGAATGGTAGTTTGTAAACTAGCTTCTCCCTCGATTTGTTGTAGAGCCTCAATTATTTCTTCTCGGTGCTCATATATTGTATTCACTGTCCTAGAAATGAAGTTCCATCTTATTTTTGAAGAACGAGGTAAGCTTTTTCTCTGAAGGAATTCTTCCAATCTTGCAGCTCGTTGTGGTGAAGTGGAGAAAAAAGTACATAATCCCGTCAGATTGGCAAAAAAAATCTGCAATTACTATAGCTCGATGTAGCATGTGACATAATAAGATTTGTCTGATGTGCGTAACAATGTACAAAATTGGCTCTTGGATACTGGTCTTGGACATGTCTTTGCACGCCGTTAATAGCACCACTCATGACTGCTGCCCCATCATAGCTTTGTGCAATCAGTTTTTCTGGGTCATCAACAAGCAAACTAATTTCGTTAAGGATGGAGGCAGATAAAGAATTAGCATCATGTCCACTAGGCAGAAGAAATTTCCAAAACCTTTCGACCGGCCTCGCGTTCACAATATATCTTAAAACAACCACCAACTGAAACTGATTGGACACATCTGTGGTTTCATCAGCAATCACAGATATGAAGTCGGTTGCTTTAATTTCACTGGAAACTTGTTTATGATACACGTTCAACATTGCATCAAGCAGCTCATTCTGTATCGTTTTTGATAATCCCTTAAAAACCGGTGCTGCTTCGATGTGATCTCTGAGCGATTTATCCAATTCTGTCGTAAAATTTATCAATTCCCGAAAAATGCCCTTGGTATTCGACGTTTGCCGTTCATCATGACCCCGAAATGCCAGTTCAAACGCGCCACAAAATCTAATGCAATTTATTATTAAATTTAACACATGCCTATTTTTTGTTACCTTGTTCATTCTGTTGTTGAACTGCTTTTCTAATGATGAATCTAAAACATTCTGAATGTTATTTTTTCCTAACATTCTTAGACTAAATATATTTTTCAAATGCCCTTCGGAATTTTTATGTTTCGTAATTTTAGCACTAAGATGAATTAAGTCTTTTATTCCATTCTTTGACCAAGACGGTTCACCACCAAACAAAAGACACGGAAAACAAAACAAAGTATTTTTAATTTCACACCCACAAATCCAGTCATTTTTCTGATAAATTTTCATTTTGAATTTTCTTATAACGTCTTTACCTTTAACAGATTGTTTATTTTCTAAACATAATTGAGGCATCGGCCGTTTAAGATTTTTTATTGCGATTTTTTCATCATACGTTAAACGCGAAAACGTGTTATTCTGTAACGCAGAGACGAAATTCATCTTACAACAGCAGTGAGCAGACTGGTGATCTTGCTCACACGCTATGTATTATACGATATGGAAGTAGAACAAAATACAGTTCTCCCCACCTTCAATGTAATGTTAATGGCTTAACGGAGCTCATGGGTATGTTTCTCTCGGTGGAAGGGGTGAACATTCGAATAGTTTCTCGTCTTTACATCCGTGCGCTGTTAGGCGTCATTATATCTGTGACGACTATCTTTACAATGCTTCGCGTTTTCCAAATATATATGGTGGAATGAATGAGCCGCATGTGAAAGAAAATAATGATACAGCTATGTGAACAAATGAAAATCATTTAAGTAAGTGATAGAACCAGTTGCTTGATACATTAATATACGTGTAGCTTTTATAACGATATGTTAATCGTAGTTCGAATTTATATAAAAAATACCATTTTCAAACTGTGTACTTTATTTCAGTTTATCGTCAATAGTAGGAATCGGCAAGGAGAGTACTTTGAAAGCGACAAACTGTCTAATGTAATTGGTAATCAATAAAATGTTTTGTAACACCAGACCGATTATTTAATTGCCACACTTCGTAAAAGTCCTATAGGCATTATGAACGAAAATGATCGGGTTGGAATCGCCATATTGGCATGTTATACCTGCATTACAGCATAATTTTGTGATTATAGATAATACTTATGTTGTAAATTAAATATTTAGGCACGGCTCTGACAGTAGGACAAAATTTCTAAATCGCAATGCGTAAATCAATTACAGACACCGGTCGTTATATTACACTATTCATATTATTTTTGAACGTAGAATGTCGTTTTTTACATTCTAACACGGTGTTTCGCTAATAATTTGTTTATATGTACATTAAGTACATATCAAATTAAGATACCAGGTATCTTTATTTTGAATATGTCACTGTTATTTTATAAAATACAACTGAATATACAACAAGCAAAATTAAATAAGAAAATAAAGCAAATTTAATTTTGCGCTACTTATTTCAGTCAGAAAAATAAAGTTAGAAAGCCAGGAATAATAAAACGTAGGTGTTTCTGATGTTACTTTTCTGTAATTTATTATCAAAAAGAAACACTACTAAAACTAAGTACTTAAGTTATTTTTTTATATCCTTTGTTGTAAATTTAAAAATTTATATAGCAGTTTTTTCCCGTTAATAATGTTTCGCAATTTCATCATTAGAATTGTATTGTTATATTATTATCATATTTTCAATCGCTTTAAAGTATCGGTATTAATACATACGTTCGAGCGTGAATACGAAAATGCGTATTATTTTTAAATGAATTATATTTGGTTGTAATTAAATGATTTTATAATACTTAAATTCTTCAAAAAAAAAGTGTAATACCTACAATAATAGTATATAGATGCCAATTTAAAATTTGTTATTCGGCAATGTTAAAAAGAAGTCTTTATTAAATTCCCGGAATAAACTACTTTCACTGTATAGTGGAACTGATCTTTCTATTATATTTACGTTGGCTCCACGGTCGCTTTAGCATTTATAAGAAACAAGTGATACAGCAGATGACAATATAAGTTAGAGGGACTTAACTATATAATATGTACATATGTCTGTTATTAATTGATAACTTGCTTACCTTTAATTGTCTTGCTTAGTAACATAATACATGTGTATATTTAAAATATGCAAACAAAAGATGATAAGATAGTCCAATAGCTTGAACCAATCACTAGAAATTATTTTAGAAGACTTGTTGATTCCTACATTGTATATGAATTTTGGAAAAAAAACTATGTTCTAGGAGATTACTCAAGAAATTTGTCAACATGAGATAACCACAAAGTAAGACCACACAATACAATGTATGTAGATGGAGCAAATACATTTAACGACATCGGCAAACTAGATGAATTAGATGGTAACAAAGCGGTTAATCAAGAATTTATGGAATTTTATGAATAAATTGTATAATTACACTCCAAGTATTAAAGGTTTAATTTAATTTTATATATTTGTTAGTGTTTCATTGTACTAGTTGTTTTAATCACGCAATTTTAGTTTCATACAATTAAAAATATAATTAAGAAACATATGTTTGGTATATTCGTTAATGTATTTTCAATTAAGTAATTTTATCTATTTATTATAAAACTAATTGGCAATAATATTAGAACTACTGCAACGAATAATTATTATCTTAAAAACACTTATAAAATTGGACCTATTTGTAACACGAACATCATAATAATATATTTTATCCACGACTAAACAATAAAGTAGGTATATATATTAATCACTATTGGTTAATAATAACACTCATAATACCCGGAGGATATAATGAAATGCGACCGGGGAATAATGAGCCATAACGTTACCATTATTCCCTGCATTCCGCCAATAAGAACATAACGTACCCAACGTTGTCGTAGTAACGATAGACAAGTCCGGCCATTTTACTAACTGTCTAACCGTCAAACGTCATATTGATACAGTAATCTGACATTTTCGTTTAATTATTTTGATTTTTTTAGTAATTTTCAGTTAGTCGTAGATAAAGTAGTGTATACTAACTCGCAATAATGACTATTATTCCCTCGAGCCGAGTTACTCCCTCGCCGCTTACGCGGCTCGGTTCGTAAATTCAGCTCTCGAGAATAATAACTGTCATTATTGACTCGTTGTATAAACTACTATTATCCACGACTAAACAATAAAGTAGGTATTATATTAATCACTATTGATTAATAATAACACTCATAATACCCGGAGGAAATAATTAAATGCGACCGGGGAATAATGAGCCATAACGTTACCATTATTCCCTGCATTCCGCCAATAAGAACATAACGTACCCAACGTTGTCGTAGTAACAATAGACAAGTCCGGCCATTTTACTGACTGTCTAGCCGTCAAACGTCATATTAATACAGTAATCTGACATTTTCGTTTAATTATTTTGATTTATTTAGTAATTTTCAGTTATTCGTAGATTCGCAATAATGACTATTATTCCCTCGAGCTGAGTTACTCCCTCGCCGCTTACACGGCTCGGTTCGTAAATTCGGCTCTCGGGAATAATAACTGTCATTATTGTCTCGTTGTATAAACTACTATTAGTTGGTGATTTTATTGCTATAATTTCCAGTTTTTCTACGTGTTTCAAAATCACTGGAAGAAAAAAGGAATTAAAACTGCAGGAATATTAAATTTTGAGTTCATAACATAGGACAATTTTTTTTAAATATTGAATGCGTTTCTGTTTCAATCCATATCGAAAATAACAGACATATTCATGAGATATACTATTCGTATATTATTTTATTTTTTATTACTTTTTTAAGAAATACCTAATATGAATCATTGTGTACCACTTAATATATACTGTATATAGACTTTGGAAAAAGATATTCAGTTCTAAACAACTTCAGACCTAGTCCGCATATCAAATGAGTGAAAACCTGTTTGGACTTTGGAGTTTGACAATTAGAGATTCCAAGAACTACAAAATTCATTGTCGTTGAGAACAGTTCTTACAAACTTTCACTAGAGCCAGTATTTCTAATTAAAAAATAATTATATAAATAAGGTATCATAAAATATTGATTTCATCATTTGGCTATAGTAGTTAGGTTTGATGACCGAATAGCGTTTTGACAATTAAATGTTGCACGCACTTCGATGTTATTATTAGTTAACGAATATTTTAGGTATTTATATGTATTACATAAGTACCAATACGTTTCTGTATTATTTATTATACCGTGCATTTTTATTTAACTGTGACCATAGGGACTGGATTCACATGGTTAAAACTGTTAACATATTTTAATCACATTTCTATTTTAATTTTAATTAATAACTCAAACATTTTTCTAAGAAATGTATATTGCTAGAATGATATGAACATGTGTTTTAAATATTTTTACGTTTTAAAAAAAATGTACGAGCAAAAATTAAGCGAGGAGAATCAAGGTGTCTAAAATGTCATTGGTCTGAATGACATAATAAATCTGGTTAAGTGTCGATAAATTGTGTTTGGTACAATTTTTAAATGGAAGACATGGTTAAAAATATATATCCACTGTAACAATGTTACTCTAGAGATTATAAGCAAATTTCAACTTCAAGGTACTGCAATATTTTACACCTTGTTTAAATTGACTTTATTTAAGGAAAAAAACTCCTCAGAATGTTTAACAAGCGTATTTAATAATAAGTAATAAAATAAAAACAACAAAAACAAAACATTAACTTTACAAAAATGAAAGACAGTTTACTAAATATATTGCTTATATTTTCCTTCAGCTACTAAACAATAAGCTAAACGACCATACACATTTATCCTTGTATTTTGTAGTTATCGCTGTAATGCTGTGAGATGCTTCTCATATACTAGTTTTTAATTCATCCCTGTTTGCGGGGAGTCCTCGCACGTTGTCGTACACTTTAAGGGATAAATATTCCCATAAAACAAAGATGTAAGATCAGGAATCCGTGCAGGTCATTTGAAAGGTCCATTGCGGCCAATCCAGCTGTTTGGAAAACTTTGGTTTAGGAATTCACTTATGATGGCTGTAATTTGAGGGGATGCACCATCATGCCGAAAAATAATTTCCCCTCATTTTGGTTCTTAAATCAGACAGGTGAGGACCATTTGCTATCTGAATTAAATCTAGATATTTATTCAGAGTTAAACTTCCATCAACGAAAAATTGCCGTAACAAATTATTACCCAGAATTCCCACCCAAACATTCATCTTCTCAGGCCACTGAGTATGAGTTTCTTGAACTTTGTATGGGTTCTCTCGTGCTCAAATACGTCGGATTTGTTTATATACTTTACCATTTAAATTAAATATACTCTCATTAGTGAATAATATATTGTTTAGAATATTTAGATTTTCATTACTTTTTTCGGTCCAAAATTGGCAAAATTCCATTGTTGAAATAATAATCTCGAGGTAGCAATTTATGTACACTATTAATTTTGTACAAATTATACTTTTCCTCTTTCTTTCAAAGCAACTACTCCTGAAAATTTGAAAATTAAGTGGCAAACCATTTAATGAGATGGATTCATATTCTACAGCCAAACACAAATCGATTTTCATCTCCTACATAACCACGGAAGAAATTATAGCTCGTTTCTTATGGTCTGGATTTATGCACTGTTTTGAGAAAGTTTCTCTACATTCACTCATTATTGTCCCTTTGCTCGGGATGGGGCGATAAGGATGTGCAGCAGCAACTTTATTCACAATTTCCCGGTCAGGCAGGCCTCTAATGTTTATTGCAAATTCTACTATCATTCAATAGTATAAACGAGCATTTTCTTCAAAAAAAATTTGTACCAAACACACTTTATCAAGACTACGATATTTATTATGTCAGCCAAACTAATGACATTTTAAACACCTTGATTTTCTTCGCTTAATTTTTGCTCGTAAATTTCAACTTTAAAACGTAAAAATAATTAAATAGAACATGTTCATGTCATTCCAGCAATACACATTTCATAGAAAAAATTTTGAATTATTAATTAAAATAGTGATTCGATTACAATTTGTACGTTAACGTAACTTAAGAGGGGGAGCATTTTTACCATGTAAATCCCTATGGTCACAGTTAAAAAAATGCATGGTGTATTAATGAATACATGATTCATACCAAGCATTTTGCAATAACATTTATGATACAAGGATGTAGACGTTTATTCTATATGAAGCATAATAACAATTATTATGTATTAATTTTCAATAATTAAGCGTTAATGT
Source organism: Amphimallon solstitiale (assembly GCA_963170755.1). Lineage (NCBI taxonomy): Eukaryota > Metazoa > Arthropoda > Insecta > Coleoptera > Scarabaeidae > Amphimallon > Amphimallon solstitiale. The sequence goes on along the minus strand of OY720679.1, from coordinate 899,688 downwards.
TTGTGATTAGTGTTCAAGCTGCTTTGGGTATGCAGAAACCACAGAAAGAAACAAAGGAGGCTCCTGTGGTTGAAAATATAGGTATATGTTGTAATCTGAGTAATGTTTTTATCAACATACATGCGTAATGCTATGAGATTCTATAATACAGTAAAACAAAAAAGACCATCTAGTTTGTGTATTTCCACATTTTCTAAATCATTAAATTTTATTCGCTAGAAGCAAAAGAGTAACAACAGCAAATTCAAAATCAAATTATGAGCCTGGAAGCGAATTTGATTTGGATTGATGTCACGTTTGGTACTTTGGACGGCGTTGCGTGCGGTAAATGATTCCTAGCTGTCAAAAATAAATTTTAAGGTTATGTGTACAAATTATTCGGTTTACTGCGTTTAATTAATTCTATCTATATCCCATACGTATTTGATAATAAATTAATTGGTTAATTAGTTAATTAATCACTTTAAAGAACATTTGTCCTTTAAAGTGAATTTTGCAGATGAAAACTGATAAAAGAAATGTCAATATCTGTTGTGTAGAGAATATGAAAATAGAGATTGCAACGCATATATAAAAGAAAAATTAGAGTTATTATTATATATTAAAACGGAAGTGGTTTCTGTAAAATATTTACCACTGATAATGCATTTGACATTGTATCACAATTGCAGGTTTGCAACTTATGGTTTCTATAAAAAGCAGGAAATGGGGGCTGAATTTTTTTTAAAAGACATACAAATATTTTGCATATTTGTGCTTTATTGTGAAGCAAGAAAAAAGGTGTGAAAATTGTATTTGGATATTACAAATTTTCGTGTTGTTCTAGGTAGATACAATTTTATCTCAACGTTCTACATTCTTTTCCAACTAAACAGTAAGTAACAAAATAAAAATATAAAATATAGTAATACAGTAGAACTTCGATTATCCGTGCTCCACGGGACCGGACGAGGCACGGAAAATTGAAAAGCACGGATAATCCGAACATTTATTTCTTATATGTATGTATGTATATGTTACCGTGAAAGACCGAAAGTAGTGAATGTCAACATCCGCCGGTGGATGTCGACAAATACCAAATGCCTTGGTGAAAGTCCGAACATTTCTTAATTGTATTATAGATTCGGACTTTTACCGGTATATGTCGACAAACACAAATGAGGTCCGGTGAATGTCGGAAACGGCAGGTCGCAACAAGTTTTTAGACGGTTCCAGCATCTTGTTTCAGTTAGCTTTGCCTTCGTCAGTCTAACGCAACGTTTGACAGCCTGCGGGCACGCTCCCTAACCTAATTTAATTTTCTTATTAGAAATTATAATTTGTATTCAATGGCTACTACAGTGAATCGTGATAAGTTTTTTGAAAAGTTACATGCCTTAATTGGAAGTAAACGAGAAGACAATTGTTTTTATTTTTCACAAGAAAAGTACTCTAAAATCGTTTCTGAAGTAATTTCTGCTAAAAGTAAGTGTAGTACACCTTTGGACTACAGACGTTTAAAACGTTTTGACATTTTAAAAGTTAGTGATGAAGAAAAGTTAATTGTGCCATTAAAACCAGGAGAAACGAATATCCAGTATTATGTTACTAATGATGAGTTGTTTACAATACTTTCTGAAACTCACATAAGAACAGGCCATGGAGGAAGAACACGAATGCTTAAAGAATTGCAAGTTAGATACAAAAATATTACTTATGAAGTTGTAATGTTGTATTTAAATTTGTGTAAACAATGTCAAATGAAACACAGTGCGCCTAAAAAAGGTATTGTTGTGAAACCAATGGTCAGTTCCGAATTGAACTCTAGATGTCAAGTCGACTTGATAGACTTGCAATCACACAGGGATGGCGATTACAAGTTTATATTGGTATATCAAGATCATTCAACCAAATTTGTCCAGTTACGACCTTTAAAAAGCAAGAGAGCGGAAAAAGTAGCTTATCACCTTCTCCAAATTTTTTTAACATTTGGTGCTCCCGCTATATTGCATTCGGATAATGGTAGAGAGTTCAGTAATCGAGTCATATCTGAACTATGCGCTATGTGGAAAGATGTTAAAATAGTGCACGGAAAGCCTCGTCACAGTCAAACACAAGGCTCAGTTGAAAGAGCCAATCAGGACATACAAAATATGTTAACTGCATGGATGCAAGACAATGATTCAAACAAGTGGTCAGAAGGTTTGCCGTTTGTCCAATTCGCCAAAAACACAACTTATCACGAAGGAATACGCCAGAGTCCTTATGAAGCCCTGTTTGGCGTTAAACCAAAAAGGGGTATAACATCGTCATCACTCCCCCGCGGGCAAATTGCAAACATTGAGACCGAAGAACAGCTAGAAGCTTATGTTGAAGAAAATTTGGGTAGTGACCATATTGAAAGAGGCATGGATAATGAAAATACCATTGGAGCTGATCCGCAACCTGGCACGTCTTCATCTCAAGCACTGACTGACTCGCAACCTAACACGTCTTCATCTCAAGCACTGACTGACTCGCAACCTAACACGTCTTCATCTCAAGCACTGACTGACCCGCAACCTAACACGTCTTCATCTCAAGCACTGACTGATCCGCCACCTAGCACATCTTCATCTCAAGTACTGACTGAACAACACGAGCTAATTTCTTCAAAAAGAGTAGCTGCAAAAGAGAGTCTTCTACTTCAAGCAACAAAAATGTTGCGAACCTCAAAAAAAAAGTTTCCTCCTGCCCAAATTGGTGATACCGTAAGAATTCAAGTCCCTGATGTCGACCGTGGTCGTACAGACCCTCGAAATGTGTTAGCGGTTGTTGTTGGAATAGAGGATTCAGCCTTTTATAGACTAGCTAACAAAAATGGTACCTTGAAGCAGCTTTTCACCCGTAATCAGTTCGTAATTTGTAAAGAAAAGTTAGTTTCCATGGACGAAGTTTCAACAAAAGAAATGTCGCTAAGAGAAGCAGCTTCTGCTAATTCAAAAAGTGGAGGGCAAGGCTACACACGTTGTAACTGCAAAAGAAAGTGTTCCACGACTAAATGCAGCTGTAAAAGCAAGGAACTTTTGTGCAATTCGAAGTGTCATGGTAGTTTATGTTGTTGCAATAAATAAGATATTGTTATTATTTTTTATATTTCATTTTATATTTTTATGTTCTACTGTTTGTTTTGAGTTCAACAAGGTCTTTTTCCCATATTATTTTAATAAATAAAGACCTATGGGGTTTTTTTTTTATTTAAAAAAAAAATGTTTTTAACATACACCGATGAGTGCATCCTGAATGTCGACAATCGCCGGTGTAAGTTAGAAATAATGAAATTTCACCAATATTTCGGACATACGTCAAGCAACGTTGAGAATGTTGACATTCACCGGTGAATCTCGACATTCACCAGATTTCGGTCTTTCACAGTAACATATACATACTAAAAAGATAACAAAATAAAAAACAGAATTCTACATAAGTAAACTTTTACACTAAATAAGAAAAAATAAACTCTACATAGGTAGGTTAACTTGCATTTATGTACATAAAGCAGATGAAAAGCGAATGATTCCCAGGGATTCCCCTAGTACACTGCTGGCGATATCGATATTGTGTCATCATGCGTATGGCACGGATAATCCGCAGCCCGGATAATCCGCACACGGATAATCGGGGTTCTACTGTACTAATTAAAAGATAGCAACAAATAGAAAAAAAATTGTCCAAAAAATCATACATTTTTGTTTGATTCTGGTGTATTTTTGCATAACGGCTTCTTTTCTTATTCTCTTTATAACAATAAGATCCGTTATATCATTCGGCTCTGTCTACTGGGCTAATATATTTAGTGTCTATATATCTGGTGAAGCTTTATTCAAAGATTCATAACTTTGTTCGACCGCCTCCTCACATACCTCATCATTTTCGAATTCAATTGTTTCATTCTATCCAGTGTCAAACTGATCCCACTTGAAAACATCAGATCCTTCAAATCCAGCATAATGTACATACAATTAGTTAAAAAATGTGTATATGTATTATGGAGATGGGACAAACCTGAGGTACCAATCTACATAAAGTTTGATTTGCACATTAAATTATCATTGTCCCACTAGAGTTTCGAAATCGCGAGTGGCACAGATTTGTCATCATCCTTATTTGACAGGCCTTCCAAAATATTCCCCCAACATTTTTTACTGCTTCTGTAGCATAATTTTATTAGTGTAATTTCACTTTTGGTCCATCGATTGTATAAGTAATGTGACATTAGGGGAGAAGAAACATTCTTAAAATTTGCCCATCGTCCCTTTTTATTCATTTTCATGTGGATACGATGGCGCGTTATCCAGTAGAAGTAAGGCTTTGACCTATAGCCTTTAGAAACTTTTTAACCTTTAAGTAAAAAAATTGAGATAGAAGGTACAAAATTAAAACCTACTTGAGGAACAAACAAATAATGAAACCAGTGTTTGAAAATGCTAGAAGTCATCGCACCTTATTACAAATATTCATAGTTCATAGAACATGACATTTTTAAACGATCCTGGGTTCGCTGCTTTACCATCAACCAATGGCTTTACTTTTTGAAATTCAGTTAGTGCATGTCAAAAATGTTATTCTCTGCTTTTCTGTTTTCCTGCCAGCAGAAGTTTTTTCTTTCGCCGAGACAAATGTAATGTCCAGTAACAATTTCCAATATAATCTGTATTGTGCAGTTGCTCCAATGTGAGACCAAGTTCTTCTATTCTATTGTAAATTAATTTTAAATGGATCCACGAGTTCTTGGGATAATTTCCCCCCAGAAATTTGAAAAAGCGAATTGCACACATCTTCTTCTCTGGTCCTTCACCAAGATAGTGTTAGAAGATGTGCAATAGATTTGGTTTATTGCACCAGCATAGTATGCTATTCTGTAATTTACCATGATATTGCTGCTGTATTATATGCTACTGTTGGAACATATACGAGGGGTGTTTTTATATTACCGGACTAGACATTTTTCAATTTTAATATAATTTTTCATTATAGTGTTTTATTATCATACATTCCTTGGTAACGACTTTGACAATTTACAAAACAATTGCAGCAGTATTAGTTTTAATATCTGTCAGTTTGAGATGTCACGTATCAAAATGCACAAACTTGAATCGAGCAGTTATAAAATTCTTGACAAAACAAGGAAAATCTCCAAAAATTATCCGTGAAGAAATCTTGGCTGTATACGGGGATGATTGTCCTTCAAAGTCGACTATTTGCGAATGGCCAAATTGTTTAAACATGGCAGAGCATCACTGCATGATGATCCCCGTCCAGGTCGGCCTGTTGATGTGATCACCGCCGATGTTATTGAAAAAACCAAGTGTTTCGTACTGGAGGATGCAAGATTAAAGAAGCGACAATTAGCAGCTTCATTAGGAGTTTCAGAAAGCACGGTTTTCAGAATTCTACACGAATACCTTGGAATGAAAAAAGTTAGTGCCAGAAGGGATCCGCGAATGCTTTTGCCATTCCAAATGCGTGTGCGGATGGAGACGTGTGAACAATTTTTGGCGCTTTGTGGAGACGAACCAGGTTTAATTATCAATCGACTTGTCACCGCAGATGAGACCTGGGTCCATCATTTTGACCCTGAGTCAAAACAAGAATCAATGCGGTGGCATGTTAAGGGTTCTAGCCCTCCCAAGAAGTTTAAAGTCACCCCTCTGCAGGAAAAATAATGGCAACGATTTTTTGGGATTGTCAAGGAATACTAATGATTAATTATCTACGTAAGGGTAGTACGGTAGCAGGAGAGTATGACGCAAGATTAATACATCGCCTCAGAGATTGTATTAAAGCGAAAAAGCGCGGAAAACTGACGCAAGGTGTCCTGTTGCTCCACAAATCAAGATTTGCAAAAGCTGCCGATGCCGAATGTGGCTTTACAGAAATAGACCATCCACCTTATAGTCCAGATCTCGCTCCATGCGACTATTTTCTTGTTTCCTAATCTCAAAAGAACTCTAAGAGGAACGAAATTTATGGACGATTACGAACTTATTTTGCAGACAAACCAAAGGAACTTTTTTATAATGGGTTAGAGATGTTAATGAAACGATGTAATACTTGCATCCAAAACCAAGGGGACTATATTGAAAAATAAATTTTTATTTCTGTTCGAAACTTTTTTTTTCGTGCCTAGTTCGGAAATATAAAAACGACCCCTCGTATATATACTTGATGAAGTGACTCTGCTGACACGTGATGAAGAGACTGTGCTGACAAAGAAATTTGTTAGATTATATTGTGTTAGCCACCAAAACCTTGGATAAAGTGAAGTGGGGGTACGAGGCGGGACAGACCGTGATTCGCAACTAAGCATTCGACGTCTAGTGTCTATAGCCGGGACGCGATACTTAGCGAAGTGCGTTATTAACCAACATGACGCCTCAGCAGGGTAATATTGCCGTATCGATCGATTTATAATTGACAACCGCAAATTGATCATATGTATTATGTCAAATGTAAGGTTAAAATACAGGTTAAGTGATACACACTAACAAGACTGACAATGACTGATGAATTGACATCGGCTAAGTCGCATACTTGTATTCACCTCGTTAAAAATATTCACAAACTGTAAAATCATAATCAACTCGAAACATTTGTTATTTTATCAAAAATGTAATAAATTATAACCAAGTAGTGCTACTACATGTAAAACAAATAAACTAACGAATTTTTAATACATATTGCATTTAAAATGTGTTCAAATGGAGTAATATAGATATGACATCATGTATACTTCAATGATGACGTGCAACGCTAGCTATCGCGTCCCGACTATAGTGTATTTATTATGTGGGACAATTAACATACAAATTACTATTCCAATACCTATAGTCATATACTATACTATATCGCGTGTAGACAAGGAAAACTTCGCTCCAACATTGTGAAATAAAACATATGGTGCTATGCCGTGTTATTGGTGCATTGTCCAAACTGCGCATGCGTTACAAATAATTTTTCAAATTTAGGTCTGTTTGTTTATCACATAGATTCATTACTATAAATATTTAATTATTGTTTGTACATCGTCAAACAAGTATAAATAGTTTAAAAATCGACAAACCTCTTTATAATTAATAATTGTGCCTTTTCAAAAGTGGAAAAATAATTTAATTTCCTTTAATGAATGAAGAAATATCGTCCTGGCATCATGTGCAAATCACAGACAAACAAACGATCATATTGAAGAAGTATATTTGTCAAAAGTTGTACGAATTGTGGTTATGTTATCGTAAATATTGTAAATTAATTAAGTAAAACCCCCAATCAGTTCAATTGCATTGCAACTGTTTTTCTTTGAATATATTATAATGGGATATCGTGAACAGAAAGAAAAACACCTCTATAGGTCATGTACAAAAATTTGTGATATAATAACACCTAAATTATTCAACTCAACATACAAGAATAATAATGAATTAGATATTGTGTTATTCTTGTATTCTATAATTACTCTCATCTATATCGGAGCAATGTACAGAAATAACACAGTAAATTTTACATGAATTAGGTAATTATATTATTATGTTACATATTAAAATATTTGAATTGCTCATAATAAAAAGGCTTCTATTAAACCTCTTAGAAGAGATACATACCAATCTTTTTGCCACAACCTTCTAATTTTTTTAATATATATCTAATAGAACATACATGTGTTCATAGAAAGTTGAAGAATTTTGACATGTCCACCACGGAATCCACAGATCCCATATGATATGAGATAATAATATGCCGAGATTGGGTATTTTGAGAAGAGATTGGGCCGGTTATTGGAATTTATGCTATGATGCATCACTGATTGTGAAAATAACTTGAAGGATGAACACATTATTTATAAGATAGTGAAGTGTTTTTTTTTAATTTGTACTTTGCTAAATATGTATCGTAATATCTGTCACTAAATTATAATCAAGCACATAGAATGTATTTTATATTTAAATGTACACAAGATTTTCTGTTCAAAATCTTTTCAATAAGACGAAATGAAACAATCGGTATTTACATTTAATAATATAATTTCACATATACCAATAAACATGTACAAATCAATGTATTAGTTATAGGTTCACAAGTCTTTCTGTTCAAAATCTTTTCTGTTAGTCGAAATGCAAGGACCGGTATTTACATTTAATAATATAATTTCACATATTCCAGTAAGCACGTAAAAATCAAAGCAGAAGTTATAACTTCACAAGTTTTTCTTTTAATAATTCACTGGAATCGGACTTCATATCGTTTATTTATTCTACCTCGTATTTTCTGAGTAATTCTACAAATTCACCGATGAAATAAACTTGCACAAAACTGAATTCAATAAAAAACAACTTTGCGTATGCTTTCAGTAATATCATAGTTATAGATGTAAATTTAAATCAGAGGTTATAATTATGTTTTCTGTTTATCTGTGATTTCGTAAATTTCAAAATGGACATTTTGAGTCGACGCATGCGCAGAACAGGCAATACTCCAATTCTACCTCTCTTAGTTGGGACGAAAAATTACACATTATCAATATACAACACACGCAATATAGTAGTATTATATATACAGGGTGAGTTTTTTTGAATGTTTAGCATTGGGATCTCAGAAACTACTGGAGATAGAAAAACGCTTAAATGGGGAAAGATGCGCAGTTTTACGAGTTTGATTTAAAACTGCGTTTGTTTCTCCGATAACTTTCATGGCTTATTAGATATTCAAAGAAAACTAAATTTTACGATTTTCTTTAAACATGCTTAGCATCGTTAATAGTAATTTTAGAGAAAAAGTGTTCAGACAAAAGTTTTAAATAATTTTACGCCAAATAAAGCTATGTACCTAATTTTTTTTTTTCGTTCACCATTATCGAGTTATGACACAAACTTGTGTTTTTTTAAATGGAAACCATAGTTGGTTTTGACATCATTAAAAAGCTTATTTTTTGCTGATTACAATGATATAAGGTTTGGTATGGTTATTTTAAAAAATAAAGAGGATATGGACATTTCCATTATTGTTCACTTTATAAGATATAAACTTTTTAAAAAAAAATGTTTGGTGTTTTGTATTTCAAAAAAAAAGCTTATTTTTTGCTGATTACAATGATATAAAGTTTGATATTGTTATTTTAAAAAATAAAGAGGATATAGACATTTCTATGATCGTTCACTTTATAAGATATAAACTTTTAAAAAAAAATGTTTGGTGTTTTGTAATCCAAAAAACGAAAAATCTGAGTTACAATAGTATTCGTTGGAGCAGTCGAGATAAATATACTAACATTGCTTTCACGTTGAGTCACAGATGTGAGAGCTGTTAATTTTTACTTTTAAGTCAAGTTAATTGTCAAACATTGACAATTAACTATTAATTAATTTAATTGTAACTTAACTACAAGCGGTGCAAACGGCCGTTAATCATAAGTTTGCATTGGATATGGAATTTTCTAACGTAGAAATGTGTGATATGGTTGAATGTTACATTCAGTGCCAGAAAAATTCAGCTAGAGCTGCTGAAGTTTATTTTGAAAATTATTTTGATCGACGTCAGCCGTCGCTATCTACTTTTAAGAGATTATGGGATATTTTAGCAGATTATGGTTCGTTCGTTAAACCAAAATGAAAAAATGGGATGGATGAAGATAGAGAAATAAACATATTAGCATGTGTCGCTCAGAATCCATCTACATCGACCCGACAAATTTCAACAGAAATGGGCTCCTCTCAACGCACTTTTGTCAGAGTGTTGAAGAAGCATAAATTTCGTCCCTACAAATTATCAGTATCACAAACTTTACATGAAGGTGATAGTGATAACATCAGACGAATAGCTTTTTGTAGATGGTAAAGATCAGTGTCAAAACGATCCACACTTTTCAAAGAAAATGTCATGTTTCACAAATTGTGGAATGTTTAATAGGCACAATGAGCACATATGGTCTCAAACAAATCCACTTCACGTTGAACGTAGGAGACCACAAATTAAATTTGGGTTAATGTTTGGTGTGGTGTTATAGGATCAACTGTTCTTCCTCCTTTTATTTTTGATGGATCACTAACTGGCAATCGTTATCTTAATTTTTTACAAGATTTCGAGAAAATGTTAGATAATTTAAATTTAAGAACCCGAGCAATGCTGCAATGGTTTCAACATAACGGAGCGCCTCCGCACAATCAACTGAATGTTAGAAATTATTTAAATTTGAACTTCCCTAATCAATGGATAGGACGAAATGCACCCATTGAATGGCCGGCTTGATCCCCTGATTTATCAGTTTTGGATTTTTTCTTGTGGGGTGTACTAAAGGACACAGTATACAAAATAATATATGAAACAATCGACGATTTAAGAGAAGCTGTCTTAGTTGCTTTTAATAACATCGATAGGCCTAAAGTACGCAATGCTACAAATTCTGTTGTGAAGAGATGCAATTTGTGTATTGATAATAATGGAGGTATCTTTGAACATTAATAATGTTGTGTGCCCTTAATAAAAGTTCTTATAGTTTTCATTTTATTACTACATAAGATTTCAAAATAAGTTTTCGTTTGGTTTCTATTTTATCAGATCGAAATTCAATTGTTTTCAATAAAAACCATAAAAATGTCTATATCCTCTTTATTTTTTTAAAATACCCATATCAAACCTTATATCATTGTAATCAGCAAAAAATGAGCTTTTTAATGATGTCAAAACCAACTATGGTTTCCATTTAAAAAACACAAGTTTGTGTCATAACTCGATAATGGTGAATAAAAAAAAAATATTAGCTACATAGTTTTATTTGGCGTAAAATTATCTAAAACTTTTGTCTGAACACTTTTTCTCTAAAATTACTATTAACGATGCTAAGCATGTTTAAAGAAAATCGTAAAATTTAGTTTTCTTTGAATATCTAATAAGCCATGAAAGTTATCGGAGAAACAAAAGCAGTTTTAAATCAAACTCGCAAAACTGTGCATCTTTCCCCATTTAAGCGTTTTTCTATCTCCAGTAGTTTCTGAGATCCCAATGCTAAACATTCAAAAAAACTCACCCTGTATATATGCCTATAGTTCATATATGTACGTATTACAATCTATCTATCTGCGAAATACTTATCGATTCCTGTTACACAAACGTACCGGACGTGACCGCTTCAAATCAAATTCACCTTAGGATTAAAAATTGGTTAAAAACATATATCTGCCATATTTTATAACTTCCAAGCCATATTTTGAACATATTTTTGTATTTTTGCTTTTGTTTATTATATTTTACTATGTTATTAAATACAATATGTACGTTGAAGTAAGTCCCGTTGTATCAGGTAGGCCCTAGCAAACCGTTAACAGAGTCAACAGTTGACACACTTAAGAGAAAAAACAGTTTTAAATGTGTATAAAACGTTAAAACTACAAGCTCTAAAAATAAGAATAGTAATTGCAATAAATATCTCCAAAACACTAAGTAAGATATTACTTTAATGTCAATATATTATAAAAAGATGAGGTGTGGGCATCACTCGGTTTTCTTATACGTATGAGCGTTTTTATACAAAAATTATTCAAAATCCTATTCTAAACACTTCCATTCTCTTAATAAATCTCTATAAAATACATACTTTGAAATAAACTGAAAATTGAGAAATTGAAAGTATGCACTTCTAATTCCAAAGTTCGTGATTTTAATTATCGGAATCCATTCTATCATAACTCCATTATACACACTCTACAGTTTCTGTTTTAGTAGAAAAACCCCAGCTGACATGGTGTAATTATTATCAAAAAACAACACCGAACGTTTTCTTCAATCTTTTAAAAGCGCATTGTTTTATTATCCAGTCAAACAAAAAAGTGTTAACAACAAATAAAAACACCTAATTTTATGTAAATGGCTTGTCCACATCAGGTTTATAATCATAAATTATAATAGTGGTGAAACTGTTCTGAAAACATTGATATTTTAACGTCTTTTCTTTGCCGCTTTTCAATACAGACATAAATGTAAAAAATTTCTGGGATTCCGCGTTAATAACATCTTCTCTTAGTGCCACCTATGTCAGTGGTGAAATATACCAAACTCCATATCTAGTATTAAAATACATTTTTATTGCATGTCGTTCAGAGAGTGCCCTCTTTTGGAGTATTTTTAAATCAAATAAAGTTTCCATGTAGTTGCCACGGTTTGTTCGTGAAGTATTGTATGTGTTTATACTACGCTAAGAAAGGAAAACTAGAGGCACTATCTACTTTCCATAATCACTATACAGAAGTAACAATATGAAGAGGTTAGTGTCAAGACTGAAAAATTAGCTAGCGTCATTTCTTTTAAATAAATACATTATTACTTAGGAGTAACCCTATTGTCAAAATCGAATCAAATATTATTTAATTGTCATTATTCGATTATAGAAAATAGAAGACTGACACACAAATAATTATAAACATTTCGATATGCTGTTTAAAGATAATTTTATAAACTAGTACGACGATAAGAAACATTTGGGCTTAAATATGAAAAATTAAAATCGTATTATGTTAGTGCTATATCATATTGTGTGACTGTACAAGATTGAAGCTTAAGTTTAATGTGGCAACACTGAATATTTTGCTAGTCTTACTACTAAATATATCTTCCTACACTTCAAGTAATCGACATTGATGCTGCGTTAAGTATACGGTCGGACTAGTTCATTTTGTTAAGTATGAGGGCAGACCAGTCAAATTCCCGATCAGCTGTTTGGGAAAGCCGGTCATGTTATAAATCGCGCCCGCTGGCTGCCTGAGTTGGGCGAAATCGTTAAGCGTGTTGTTTACCTGCAATACCAACTTCGATTTGTTTACAATTTAAAAACATAACCTCTTGTCTCTTCTAAAACATTTTACTTTGTTTCATCATACAATCGTTAACATTAATTATGGAAGCATCTACTTCAAATACTAAAAAAGTTACATTAGAACATCAGAATGGAATGCGTTTTATTTGTTTTTTAACATATTATGAATTGGATAAAGCTACCACAGGTATGGAATAAATACACTTATGTAGAATAGTTTCTGTATAGATTAATTTTATTTAGATGAGGATTTTAAGAACAAATTAATAGAGAAATATTATAAATTACATAGGAATGGAATAATATATGGTCAAAAATCAAATGCAAGTGAGATTAACAATTCTATTACTTCCTGTTCATTTCCTGATAGAGGCAGTGAAGAGAATAAAGAAAACAATAAAGGTAAGTAATGTCTTGTTTATATTTTGGTTGTATATGCAATAAAATTGAATATTTCAGATTCTGATCGATATTTATGGCCACGATCAGCTGTGCTACTCTTACCAGAGGAACTATTTAAACTAAAGGATGTATTGCTATTGCCTCACAAAAAAAGACTAGTGTTCAGTGATATATGTCTAATTTTATTAAGCCATGGATATAATGTCAGGTGGGAAACATGCGAAAGAAAATGGCGTGGCCTCCAGGCAATGTATAAAAAAAATTAAACAAGACAGAAAGAGGAGTGGTAATGGAGCAATGACATGGGAATTTTTCGATAAGGTTGATAATATTTTAGCAGGAGATCCTGCATATAATCCAGCCACTACAGCTGCCTTTGGCATTTCGGAAGAGGTAATATCTAATGATGGAAAAAAACTGAATCCAAAAAAAGGAAAAGAGAAGAATGGGAGTGGTTTGAAACTCACTTTAAGGACATAAACAAAAATTTATCTGAAGTAAAAGAAACAATGGCTGAATTTGTTAATATCCAAAGGGAAAGAAACAGTATTTTTAATAGAGTTGCAGCTAGCCTCGAAAAATTTGCAAACAAATAGTAGCCTAGTCAGAGCATGTAGAGGGCCATACTAGTGAATGTTATGTTGAAAATTCAGAAATTCTATATTTATTTTGTTTTATTCTTAAATATATAAATATGTTACGGGATTTTATTTGAAAATTTAGAAATTCTATATTTATTTTGTTTTATTCTTAAATACTTATTTAATAAATAAATCTGTTAAGTGCTTTTATTGTTTTATTTGATACAAATATAAAAAATTATTTACATCACACAATATTTTCAAATCACTTCAAATATAAATAGGGAATAATAGGAATGTTCTCAACAGTTATAACGATACCAACATAACTGACAGAATATGTGAAATGTCACAAATAAACACCAATCAGCTGATTGGTCAGAATGAATTGGGCAGTATCCGTTAAAATTCATGTTGACCAATGTGGTCAAACGAGATTGGTCGAACCGTATACTTAACGCGCCCTGAATGTCATTTAGATGCATGTGAAATAACATTAGTTAAGGGAAAAAAATCAACAATTAGCACTGAAGCATATGATGAGTAGGTACATTGTGCATTCACTTGATTGATTATAATTTACTAATTATCATATACCGCTTGTGTCAAATATCATTAGGCATAGGGGATCGTATACATATGCACGTTGTATACTTATATATGTGTACGTCAACCCGGTAGACTACTTACTGTCCGACCCAATGCCGGTGTATGTACATACATACGTATACAGGTTCTGCAAACTTTATTTGATCTTTCGTCATCTGTGACGTAAAATTCTTACCACAATAAATTTAATTAAATGTAAGGTTTAGCAAGGGAAATTTAGTGATTTTAATTCGTCGAAGTTACTGAAATATGAGAAGTTGCCGCATCGTTTATTTTGACATTAATATTTTGACATATTTTAAGTTACAAATTTTTCTTCTTAGAACAAATTTTCAATTGTATTGATATTTATATTAATTGAAAATGCCGAAAGTGTTGAGTGAGGATATGAAAGAGTGCATCGCTTCGATGTTAACTTTTTGTGAACGAGAGCGGGACAATAAGTGTGTTATCATACCATTAACAGCTGTACGAGAGGTATAAAAATAACAATAATACTGATTGAGAATTTTTTTAAATGATTTTTAATTTTAGCGTGTAGCTGCGATGGCCAACGTAAGCTTAAATACAATAACATCGATATGGCAATCTATTAAAAGAAATGAACCATTAAACCCAAATAAACCTAAACATTCACGTGCTAAACCTGTTACAGGAATTGATGATGCCGCACAGGTCGCAATTAGAAATACTATATACCAAATGTATGAACGGCGTAAGTGAAAAAAAAAATTATTTGATTTATAAAATCTAAAATAGAGGATTGTAGATGAACACATTACACTTGAGTCGTTGGGGAATAAATTAAGGGAAACTGACATATTTTTTGGATGTCAACGATCTTTGTCTACTGTATTGAAAAAGATTGGTTTTCAATACAAGAAGGATAATCCACGTCGTGGTTTGATGGAAATGCCACATGTAGTGCTACAGCGATTAACCTTTTTGAGGTTATACCATGAATATAAGACCCAGGATATATATGATTTTGTATTTTTGGATGAAACATGGTTATTTCAAAATGGTACAATTGCTCGTTCCTGGCAAGATAAAAATGTACATTCCGTAAGAAGTACTAAGGTGGATGGGAAAAGGTTAATTATTTTTTTTTCATCATATAAAAAGTAACAAAAATATATTATAATACAATATAAACAAATAATAATGCAGCCTAAGATTTATTTTTTTTTTTGTAACTAGGTATATTGTTCTACATGCTGGAAATAGGAATGGCTTTATACCTGGTGCCAAATTAGTATTTCCTTCCAACACAAAATGCTCTGACTATCACGGGGAAATGAACCAAAAAAATTTTTTAGAATGGTTTGGAAATTTACTAAACCTCTTAAGCAGACCATCAATAATTGTTATGGATAATGCTCCATACCACAGTACTTTGGTATCAAAAGTACCAAACACTGCATCCACAAAAAATGAAATTAAGGAATGGTTGAATAACAATGGCATTCAGTATGATGAAACGTCATTGAAGAAAGAATTACTACTGAAAGTGGCATTGTAAGAATCATTAATATCATTATTTTGGTTATCAATATAATATTTATTAACTTTTAGGCATAAGCCACCAAAAGAATATGTAGCTGATCAAATGGCTGAAAAAGCAGGACATAAAGTATTACGTCTTCCTCCATATCATTGCAATTTCAATCCAATTGAGTTGGTATGGGGGATTACCAAAACTTATTATAATCGCCACATAGGTAGGGATGGGAAATCTATTGAAGCAAGTGTTAATATGTGGGATGAGGCATTGCAACAAGTGACAGCACAGGAATGGACTAACTGTATTGACCATGTGGAAAAAGAAATTAATGTATGGTGGAACCGTGAAATAGGATTTGAACAAAGAGAAATAGAACCATTTATAATAAATCTAAATGATGATAGTTCTGATAGTGCTTTTTCAGATACCTAGGGATAGTATATGCACATTATTTTAATTTTGAGATATTTGTGTATTATAAGTGTATTAAACATTTCATTGGAATTATGAACAAGGAATTTTAATTTAATAAACTTGTTTGTTTTTTTTAATGTGTTTCAGTATTATTTCTTACTTTCAAAACTAACAAAAACTTACATTGGATTATTTTTAAAAAGTACTTTTTCTTTGTTTAAGTAATTAAACTTATAACTGGGAAAATAAAGTCAGCTTTAGTGAAAATAGTTGAGCAACAAACAAAAGTAGTACTTCCTTCAGTCCTCCTACTAGTGATATTAATTAGCAGTATACAACTTCTTCATCGTATGTACAATATTATTTCACTGCTATAGCCATTTAAATTTGTTAGTTGTTGCATACATTCCATGGAAAGAAGAGTTTATATTAAAGTTGTGTTAGTTTTTAAAAGTCAAACTAAATAACACCTCGACAATTAATGTGAATAATGTAATAAGAGATTTACCGTTGATTACATTGCTAAAAACAAGTATTTATTTTGGAAATACATTTTGTGTTCCTGTTAACATTATTATTATTGCCGATATTGGTAAATGAAGGTAATTCTCCCACTTTTTTAAAATAAATTACTTTTTTCTAATGTATAGATACATAACCAAACTTTTAAAATAAATATACATAACCAATATCTCCATTACCGAATGTATTTGGCATCGCTGCTGTTATATAACGTCATTGTTATGAATGACGAAAGATCAAATAAACTTTGCAGAACCTGTACGTATACATTGATTCCGTTTTATGTTCCCTATGCCTAATGAAATTAGACACATGCGGTATATGTTCAATGTGAGTGCAATATCTTATAGAATATAATGAAAATATAATACTGAATACACTCTAAATTGCAATAATGGCGCTTAATCAACGCGAGCGTAATATAATTGTTTTACTGTTAGTAGTTGAATTGGTGCACAAATTCAATCATTTGTCAATCAAGAAGACCAAACATACAAGGTTATATCTTGAAGCTTAATTATCATAAAATATGCAAGAGAAAAAGTAAATGCAACTTTAAATAGTGATTCGTTCTATTACATACATTTAGAAATATTAAAAGGATATTTTAAGAAATACCTCTATATACATACATTCTATAAGGAACTTATTGAAAAGTTCGTAAGTTCTGATTATTTTTTTTTTGAGACGATTCTCGTTACGACTACAAGAATCTTGACAATGTCTCATTTATACATACACACACATACACACCCGTCCACATATGCGCGCGCTCTTCACTCACACAACGACACACTCTCACGCACATACAAGTTGCAAAATTCTCATGACTTTCAGTGTATAAAATATCCTAATATCCTAACATAAGAAATGCTTTAATTAGATGATAAAACTGGAGCGATTCTTTGATCATCATCAATTAAGAAAAGAGGAATATTTTACAGGATTTTCTTCATTTTATAATATATTTGCAAACTATAAATACATTTTCTTATGTATTTTCAAATTATCACTCATTAACTGAACTGGCTAAAACATAACGTATTGTAATGAGTGCTTCTAAACATGTTTTAATTTGTGGTCCACAAACATACCCATAACCCCTTTTTATAATTTCCATTTCTTCGTAATCGTCAGCAGTTAATACATTATACATAATTAATATATTATATTTAAAGATTATAACAAATATTAGCAACACAGTTCCAAAAATATTAGCGTTCAGGTTGAAAATATATAACATCAGCAAAGTGCTTATACTAGCCTGTATATTCCACAACTTTTAAAGCTTTATTTAGTAATGGTTGAATTTATGCTTACAGATTAAGAATAATTTTCTAAATTAAAATATAAGTTATGATATATGTATAAGATGACACAAACTTCAGTTGTATTTATTCTGCTCTTTAGCCATAATCTTTTTGCTGAATTCCTTTGATCTTTGAATATTTACAACTATAAATTATGCAAATAGATATATTAGTGTATGTAGTCAGGTACATCGCCAGTGTTAGTTTTGTTCCAACATAAAATCATGAATGAGTCAGAACCAATCTCAAAATCTAGTAAAAGCAATCACAAACTAGTTTGTGATTTCTCTCGACTAATCAAATTGCTCATAACTACTGATTTTTGTTGATACAAACCTATTATAACATATTTTTCAGATATAAACCATTAAAAGAAAAACATATTCAGTAGCAAAAACCGTATTTGCAAGTAAATTTCATCTGACGTTAATTTGACGGATCCAACAAATTTGATTTTAGAATTAGACATGCCCAGCAATAAACTTAAAAAGTGTTGCCAATTAAACAAAACGTTCAATCTCGCACAGGCACTTTATATAGGCTGTCCTAGCTAAGACTTTCGAGTCATATATCTCCATTATTGAACGATTTTTTTTTGAAATTTAAAATGTAGATACTTTATTGAATGAGGATTGTACTGTTACTTTTGAAATTAGTGAAAGTTAAGAAATGTAATTTTCACTCATCGTTATTTTTTTTCAAATTCTACGAAAATACCTTAAGTATCTTTGGGTGTTCTGTGAGTTTAATTGTTTGCACACTGTAAAGAGATAAACAATAAGATTTACTGAAAACTGGAAAGTCTGAAACCAGTATCTTGCATTTAATAAAGTATGCTGCCTTTAACTCGCCCGAATAACAGGAAATAAAAGCTAGTTGAATTCACGTTTTAAAGACTATGGTTGTTTCAGAATAGCGCAACACTTCTTCACTTAATAAATTGTCTATTTTCCAATTTTTATAAAAATTTGTTCAATAATAATGGATATATGACCCGAAAGTCTTAGCTGGGACACCCGGTATATTACAAAATGCAAGATTTTTTTATCCACGAATATCATATACTTGTTCTATTGCATTTGTCTACTTTGTTAGAGGTACGAAACGTCCTTCTGTCTCATTTCAAATAGGTCGCCCTATAAGATAAAGGATTTTTTTTTGACTCTTTTCAAACATAATCGAATTCCCATCTCTATTACATAATAGTATATTAAAAAGGAAAGTTAAATGATGAGAGGGAAAAGTGAAAGTACAATATCATACCACTATATTAAAAGATTAGAAAAAAATAGAATATAGTTGAATCGTTTCGGCAACCGACACGGCCAAAGTACGAACTAAAAACGACGATTCAATGCCACTACAAATTCCCATCAATCGGCACAATTTCAAAACAATAAAACTAATTACTTAATATTTCAAGATATATAGCTTTCGCAATTAAAATATTATTACATGAAGGTCAGTTACAAATTGAATATAATAAATAAACTTATTTTCTATACCTATATTTTATTTAACACTTGGCTATTCTGTATAGTACACAAGAATTGTTGAAAAATTTACAATGTATGGACGACAATTATAACAAACATCAAAACGTAATTATAACAAATATCAAAAGGTATACAGTTGTCCACAATAGGTGACTTCGACTAACAAATATGACCAACTGTAGCCATGTAGGTATATACAAATTATTTATTTTATCGTGTTCACTATTATCTATCTGCAGTAATTTCGTAACAGCTTTTATGTTGTAATATATTAATTGTTTATGTTTATGAATATATTTTTTAAAGTAAATTTCACAGATCAAATACGATATCGAGTGATTTTGAAAGAACGCTAATATATCTGTCTATGCTCAGGAAGTGAAAATAGAGACATTACACCTGGATCTACAGACAAAATTATTAGTATTGGTTCTTGAATGTGATGTTTCTTTTTACTGTATTGAATATGGAATATTAACTAATTCATATGAGATGGTCACTGTGTTGGCAAATTAATCGTTATATTATGTTGTGTAATGTGTAGCAATAAATTGTGAAAATCTCGACTACTATTAATTGTCTTATAATTAATTGCGAACAATGAGTTATAGTAAGTGAACTGAATTGTTTCTAGTATTAACTGTATTTATTTCTGACCTTTTCGTTTTTGAAGGTTATTTTAAATCTGCTTTATATGGAAAATATAGCACTCTACACATTTAAATAATTTAATGACATTGATGTTATAGTACTTCCACAATTTATAAAACAGCATGCTGTAGACATCTTTTCCAAAGAAACAAACCATGTAAAAACACGTTTATTTACAACATCCAAGTAAACCAAAATCAATTGAATTAATATTCACGTTATTGTAGAATAGAAATATATCTAAAAAGCGGATCAATTAATATACTGCATATATGAGTTTTTATAACATGGCTACAGGCGGCCATATTGATTTCCATCTGAAAGCATTTTGGACATCTCTATATGGATATTATTATTTATGGCAGTCTTGAAATGGTTTTTTTTTATGTTATATTACTTGACAGATACAATTTTGCAACATATCAAATTTGACGCCATTTTAAATTGTTGCGCATGTCGGTTGCCAAAGTCTATATACATACAAGATATTAGTACACTTTACCTAAATTTCAAGATTTTATGCCAGATCATTTGGAGGGCTGTAAATTCGATAGTACAATACATTAAATTTGGTCGAACACGATCTGCAGACAGCGGAAATCCCCAGATAAGAGCGAAGAAGCTCAGATAGATGATATCCATGAAGTACCGCAATTATAACTAGAATCTCAATAACTATATATGAACCTCAGAATTGTTAAAATAGTACAAAGGAACGGAAACTCCGAAAATTATTAAATTATTTTAAATTTACGATATAGAGACTTGTATAGGCATTTTATAATCTAATTACTGTAAACGTAAAACGACGCACGCCATTAGTTCAAGCGCAAACGTATATTACTTTCTGATGGTCTTCTATTTTAGCAATATATGAAACTTAAAGTTTTGAAATGTGTTGGTATAGAAGATCGCCCAATTATGTACGTGTACATTTATTTTTCCACGAACATATGTTCATAATCTCGACCCTATTAGCGAAACGGTTGTAAATATATAAAATATTAGTAACCATAGTAAAAAGAAAGCCGAAGATATTTCTGAAAGACCAATGACATTATACTTGAGGAGCTTTGTACTCCACTTTTGTGATATGCTGCTACAATCGGTTCTAAATGCCCAAAAGACGCTAGAAATAATAACTGAAAGAGAAACCTAAAAGTTTAGAAATATCGATGAAAACCGAAAAAAAGCCGATGGACCATACATACAGAAATTCTATGAACAATAAAAAGTCTGTAGATTTTACTTTGCTTTTTATATTTTATTATTATATTGTTTATTATTGTAATGCTATAAATATCTTTGTTTTGAAATGTATTCAATAATGTTTTCCAAATATTTATATGTATATTTAATGTTCATGTCAGAAAGTATATAAACATAAAGATATTCTGTTAAAATAAATGATACTTGGTTAGGTTTTTAAACACTTTATTTAAATAAATAGTCACAATATGAAAATTGTCACTAGTGGAAGTTGCAGCAAATAATATTAATATCTTAATATTTTTTATGACCCTCTATAAAGAAACATTTTTCTTTACCGAATACTCCAGCGAAAATTTGATTTCCGTCGTCAGTGAGGGAAAATCTCACAACGTTAACATTCATCCGTAGAGACGAAATTCGTAGCTTATCATTTTCGATTTAGAAAGTGATTTAGATCGTCTCAAAACTCCACCAGAAATAATAAATTAAGCTGATAAAATATTTGCTGACTTACCGCCAAAAAATCGAAAAAGAGGTATGAAGAAACCTATGCAAAATTCATAGATTGAAGAACGCATGATTTTAACAGTAATAAGTCTAAAACATTTTCTGCCTAAGAATACACAAGTTCTTAACGAATGTACTCGACTCAAAATATTTAATGAATAAAGTATGATAATCACCATATTGTTTTAATACATATTTAGTGGTACAAATGTGTTTAGGTTGCTTTAATTTTTAAAATTTGTTGAAATAACTGACACAAAGACTTTCATATTTCTGAAAATGTATTGAAATTTCTAAAAAAATATATGAACCTTCGTCCACTAAGAATAGATCAAATTAATTCAAGATTCTTTATTAACTATCAGAATGATGGAAAGTGTAGTACACATGTTATCGAAAATAACAAATTTAATAAACTTCCTATAGAAATAGCTCAGTATTTAAATTTGCTTTTTCCTCAACAATATCCTGCGCAGAACTTTCGCTACGCGACTAGTAGATGCGGTAGATGACCTGTTCTAACTGAATCGGTACGGCGGCGGCGGCGGTTGGAAATCTAGTAACGTTGCGGAAGGATATTTTGAAGTAGCAATAAGAATTAAAATGAGACCAACATATTACAATCTGCAGAAAATATAAAAGCGCTACGATATAATCCAATTACGCGCATCTTCATCTGGAATAACATTAGCTTATAAAAGAACCGATGTGGCATCTTCTACTTCAATAAATAAAAAGTTTGATTGTGAAAGCCCCGTGATTTTTAATAATTGTTGAAATGTAACAATTAATATTTAAATCATAAGCAATTTAAATATGATCTATAGTTTTGTAATTTTTAATTCAAAAAAAAGTATTTGTTTACATTATTTTTTAAGTTTGTTATGTCATAAGCGAGGTCGTAAAAAAAAATTAGTGTTTAACTCATTGAAATATTTTTTTAAGTTTGTTGTAACGTCATAGGCGGAGGTGGTAGAATAAGTAGTGTCCGTCCAAACAATTCTTTTTTTGAAAATACGTTCGTCAGATCGTTGGAACAATGTACTATTATTATACATATATTTATAAAATTTCAGGTAAAAACGAAATATCTTTATTGACTCATTTTTTTATTTACGGCGCTATTTTCATATATTAAGATAACAGTTTTACCGAAATCATTAAGTACTTTTCACTTGATTTAGTTACTAACTACAATATAGTCGATTAGGTTTGTTACCATTGGTTGTCTATTTCAGTATTAATGACGAAAGAAAGTTTCGCAAAAAATCTAATAGAAGATGGTTCAAGAAAAATTAAGATTCTGAAACAAGTATATGCCCACTAAATATTTTGTATAGAAACTTATTTGAAGGAAAGTCCTTAGGTGTTCAACACTACATCGACAAGGAAACTGTCAAGTTTCAAAGATGATAGGATTTAACGACAAGAAAATATAAAAAAGAATCCCATATTACCACCCTACCCTACAATTATAATCTTAACTGTAATGAACAACGAAAATGTGCACCAAAGTTTATAAGCTTTAGACTCACTACAAAGTTGAATCCCTTTATGCTGCAGTTGCAGTTTTGAATTGAAACACTGTTTTTCACAACACTATTAATACTAAATGTTATAAAAAAATATTGTAGAGACTGCAATACTTATTTTAACGGTTATATTATATATAACCGTTAAAATAATAATATTTAATACAATATCCTCATTCGCGTTCGCAATGTTACGTTATACACCGCCTATTTTGAGAGTGCATAATATTTGCACCCAGACTTATATTTTTCAAAATAGTCTTGCCAATGCAACATGCAACAATCTATACTTTTGCACTTCACAATGCAGTGGACTTGTACACTGTGAAAAAAATACGGTCAAGTAGAAATCGCTATAAGTTTCATTCTTTTTTCAAAGTTTAAATTAGTTTAGTTGCCATATGACTGTCATAAATTTTTATCTCATACATTAAAGTCCAATAATCAACCATTAGGGAAATAATTTAATGTAAACTTAAAAAAAAAATTCATGCCATATTTTTTAATGTTTTATAATTCTAATTTTTAAGGTTGCATCGAAAATAGTAATGTATAGTAATATTGCGATGATGTAAAACGTTGGGACATAAATTATTAGTACTATTATTAATATGTGTACTTCGTTTTTAAAGGCAATGTTCAAGTGAATATTATCTATGTATCCATGTATTACATACTTCATATTTAATTAATTATATGATGAAACATACATGCGGGTTTAACTAAATACATACAGCATGTGTCAATTTTCATTAGCCATAGGCGATTAATCCATACAGTACGTGGCAACATAGTACCCCTCTTTCCTTTCCAATGCCAAGACGACCGATGCATGCTCGTAAATACAAGTTAGCGTGGTTAGCAGTAACTATTCGACCACCGGCTTGGGTGTTTGTAATGCGTTCAGAAATAATATTTACGAGTTGCAAGGATTTGTTTTTCTTTTTCCTTTCAGTAAATGCAGAGAATTATTAAGCTGCGTTCACGCTGCATGACACAAACAAAAGCGCAATTCTAATAAAATTAAAATTAAGGTAAATAAAAAAGGATTCTGAAAATAATAATAAACTACTAGATCAGGAGATCGCGGCGGCCATTTGATGTTTCCCGTTGCAGTAATAAGACGGCTTTTATTGCAGACTAGATCGCAACGTGTTCGCAGCTAAACATTGAATGTAAAATCTGGTCGGGAGAAGTGGGAAGATCGGAGAAAATCGTTGTGATGTCGATTGGTGACGGACAGTAGGGGTGCCACGTTGCCACGTATTACTTGTATACGTATAAATCGCACGTAAACATTGAATCCCTATACCTAATGAAAATTGACACATACGGTATATTTAGTTTAAATGTCAACTATGACAATCAATACATTTCGGATTTCACATAAGCTGTGTAAGATAAAAAAAACATGTAGACATGTTTGAAGACAATGAAAACTAATTTATGTGAAGAGGTGCATTAAACTTTTAACAGTAAGCATAGCAGCACACCTGACCAAGCTTTTTCTATAGAGAACACCCAACTGTTTTAATTATGTAGATATTAATCATATATTATAACATAGTAATTACCAGTGATAACAGATATTCTAAAATGATATAGTAGATCAATAAACCAGAATATTTCACAAGAACCATCAGTTTGTAAAATGGTAGCGATTTAAAACATTAGCTAGTATTGCAATCTCTAAAATATAGCTTGTTAATTTGTTTATATTGTGTTCCTTGATTAACTATTTAATACATGGTTATGGCAGAAGTATACAAATGTGTAAAGC
The DNA here is from genome assembly GCA_963170755.1 of Amphimallon solstitiale. Lineage (NCBI taxonomy): Eukaryota > Metazoa > Arthropoda > Insecta > Coleoptera > Scarabaeidae > Amphimallon > Amphimallon solstitiale. Next base: position 874,351 of record OY720679.1, on the reverse strand, counting down.
CCTAAAATTTTACTTTTTATTGATGATATAGATTTAGTATGATATATTGTTCAACATGGAGTTTCATAAAAATATGAACAACACGGTTCAAACACTAAATTATTACTATATGTATGCATTTTCTTTTCAAAATGTTATAATAATGTTATATTACCTTTACTTGTGAATATTCAGATTCCACGTAAATCAAAATTCATGTTTCTTTGAAAATTATAATCCTCTCAAATAACACTCAAAATATTAATTCGCAAAATTTGATTATAAAAATTTGTGCACTCCCGAATTTGCTAAACCCATGCTTTGACTACTAGACTATGTAAGTTTGTGGTAAGCATACAAGTCCGGCAAACTTGGAATGTAATTACAAATTGCATACATTTCGGGAATTAATATTATCAGCATCATTTGGGATGAACATAAATTTAAAATAATTTGAGACAAACTTTTCATTTTCTTTATGATATCTTTTGTTAACCTGCAAATTTATACGAGAATATATTGAACCATTAAGAAAAAATAATTTCAAAGTATAGTGAACTTTATTTGGCATTTTTTAAAAACAGCAGCAATTAAGAAACCACATTTATAAAATAAATTAGTATTCCAAATTATTTGCTTCTTTTACTAAAATATTGAGAAAATTAATTATAATTTACTAAAGATAGCAAACATCTAAAAAAAAAATAGACATTTGTTACAATAACCAATCCCTGATAACGTAATTTGTTTTAAAACTGGAAAATTCGGTTTTGTATAACTTCCAACTATAACCACATCTGGTAACATTAACGTATCAATTTCCCACATTTGGATGCTTACTGTAGTAATAATCAAATTAACAATTGTGTTTGGTTAATTAAATAAACTTAAAAAAGTAATAAAAACAACTATAAAATGACTTTTAAAATTTATTGTGATAAAAACCTAGTGAAATAAAAGAACATATACTCAATATAAGAATTATAATTCTACAAGAGAAAGAATTATTACTGCTACAATAAACATCATACACGTATATAATTATCTTCTAATGGATAAATAGACGATCTTCCAATAATATTTTTTTACTTTCTAAATTGTGGCGAATGCTTAATTGTGTTACACACTAACAGTTACCAAACACATGCAATTCACAAATAACGTCAGAAGACTCAGTATGTTTGGTAATATAACCTTACAATTAGTACAAAAAATAATGGTAGCCTAATTCATTTATCCATAATTAATTCTAAAAGTTACTACTGTTAAAATAAAAGAAATTTCAAAAATTTCAAAGATCCGTCAAGAAAAAGATTTATAAAGATTTCAAAGTAATGTAAACCATAATACACTTTTCCATTTTGTGCAAGTCAATATTAAATATAGAAGAATATGTTTTTGAACATCAAGAAAGCTAAAAAAATGAAGATATGACATGGTGCAAATTAAGTAACTAGCTAGATTATATATACTTGTGTATATATGATGACAACGTGCAGAACATGAAATCATTCTATGCAAGATATACTCAACATCATTTAAATTAGTTTTAGTTTAATGTAATCCCTAAGTTTAAATTGTTTTCAATTAGCTTAAATCATTTATTCTAAGTATACAGTTTCTTGAAACTTCAAATACAAATTAATTTAAATACCTCTTTTAAAATCATATTTGTTACTTTCTTACACATCATCATATCTAAAGTATGAGATATAGCAAAACATGATATTTATCCCCATGTATCATAATAATATTCAATGATACAAAGAGAAATGTAATTCAATAAGTTACCTTAATAACGTCGCCTTTTGTTATTAAAATCACGGTCCCAATTACCGCCTCTTCCACCGCCCAAGTGTCCTCCACGTCCACCAATATCGCGATTTTCAAAACGATTATAGGAATTCATGAATGGCTTCGAATCCATTCCAGTACCAGATGTGTCGCCTTCACGATCATCATATCCTTGTTCCTGATTGTTCAACATGTTATCTAGTTGTTGGGCTTGCATGAAAAGATTATTTTCTTGCTGACGTCTTCTCATTTCTTCTTCCTGATGCTGAATTCTTGACTGTAAGTCTTCTTCTTGTCTGCGCATTTGTTCTTCAGTCCGACGCTTATTCTCTTCAGCCTGTTGTTCTCTAAGTTCCCATTCTCGCTTCTGTCTATCCATATCCATTTCACGATCCCGCAGCTGTTTACGTAACATTGCAGTTTCATGTTCATACTTGGCAAATTCCATTTGTGCAACCAACTTTTCCTGTTCAATTTCGTTCTCTTTCTTCAATGCTAACAGTTTCTGCTGATATAGTTCATTTAGCTGCTTCCAGTGCATGCCATATTCTTCTTCAAAACTGTTTGGTGCAGCAAAACGAGGTCCAACACCACGTTGCTTAAAATATTCTGGATTTCTTTTCACAAATTTCTCAGTATACCCATCTGATTCATCAACTGCTTCGTAGGCTTCAACAAGAACAGGTCTCAAATTTGCTGTTAAGAAGAAACAATGGTCATTGCAATGGCGTAATGCTAATTGAGCACTATTTTTCCTAGCAAATTCCACAATTCCTTCAGCAATGGATTTCCCACGTTCATCAGCAAGAACAACACATCGTTCAATATCTCCAAAAATAGAAAATGCTGTATATAAAAGTTCATTAGTTACAAATTCATCAAGATTTTTCACTTTCAAAGTTGTGCTGCCTGGGGCAAAACGAACTTTTAATGTTCTGCCTTTAACAAACAATCCATTTATTTCATTTTTAGCTCTTTCAGCATTAAAATGATAATCTAGCTTCACAAACCCAAAATTCTTTTCCCTATTAATGAAGAGTTCATTTGTTTCACCATATTTCTTAAACATCTCTGTTACTTCATTGTCTTCGAGTTCAGAAGGGATATTACCAATATACAAACGACATTTTCCAGAAAACTTTTTCTCTGTATTGTCTAAAGGAGGTAACTCGTAAGTTGGTCCACAAATATCATTTAGTTTTTCATACATTATTCTTTCAGCTAATGGTCTATGATCAAGAGGCGGACCTTGATTTGGTCCACCACCACCTCCTTGCTTGAATCGTCCCTTTCTATTATCAAAATCAGGTCTGCGATTTCCGAAACGTTGCATACCACCTCCACGGCGAGGGTGATTTCCTTGATGCGTTTCATTTTGACTACCATTTAGATTATCTTGTGGAGCATTCTGTGTATCCAAATTCTCTGTAGAACTCTCCACCTTCATACCAGAAGTATCAGCAGACATGACAGAAGTTGTTTGGAAGCTAAAATAAAAGTATACAAATATAAGTACTAGCAGCATAAATATATAAATAATTGATAAGAAAATATACTTTTTATATATACTATACTATACCTTTGTAATAGGCGAATATTTTGCTCCTTCGATATAGCGGGTATAGCACCTATAGACACAAACAAATTTGAATCCATTTTATAGAAATTCACATCACAAAAATAAATATACTACTTTCGCTTACATGTACTTAAAATGTCATGCATATATTTGATTCGATATTTTTTTTAAGTACCAAAATATGAGCAAAAATCGCGCTTACCTTGTTATACGCAATATGGCTGCTCTAACGACAAATATGAAAATGGACGCCAACAGACGCAACTACTTTCTACACCGGAACTTGTTTATTAAATTCCGGTGAGCACATCGGTATGTTCGGAAATATCCAGTTGTTTTGGTAAAATAGAAAACTGTAAATGAAGTATGTCCTATTGGATTCTAGATGACCGATCCGTCAATAAGTGGAAAAATCAATTCTTTATTAATTTTATAATCAAAAGTGTAGACTTCATAAAAGAAGGATATTAAAACTCTTTACCTAACTAATATATTATAATATTGAATGTATTCACTGTCTCATGTACATATTATTATGTAGTTGTATAGTTGTATTTGTATGTATTTATAAAATTCAAATATGTATGTAGTGTAGAGGTAGGGATATTTACAAAATTAATATAGGTGGGGCACACTGAACAGTATCTGTCAAATAACAGTATTATTAAAATTTGGATTTTAGAAACTAGAAAGTAGTTGTTAAAATGGTTCTCAAAGTATACGTAAGTGGTATCTCCGGCAATAAAGAGGTGGGTTTGATTATTTGTTTTACTGATCACAATATGAATAATAAATATACACTTTTTTCATACCTAGGTAAAAAAAAGACAACAAAGGGTGTTAATGATTTTGGATTCACGAACAATTAAATATGAAGTGATAGATATAGCAGAACCAGGAAATGAAGATGAGAAGGATTTTATGCATAACAATTCTACATCTCCAGGAGCAATAATAAGCGACTCTGTTCCTAGACACCCCTTGCCACCACAAATATTTAATGATGATATATATTGTGGGGTATGTATAATTATTACAATTAGTTAACTTAATTTTGACATTTATCATTTGGTATTTAACTTATTAGCTTTTGCAATAGTATTACATATTTCAATGATTCGTCTTTAGCCAGATTAAATCAGTCAGATTTTTATCTTCAACCATATACCTGTATACATATACCTATGTATAGAAATAACTTACAATATAATATATTAAACACGTAATTTAAAATATTCAATTTTAATTAGGACTACGATGAATTTGACATGGCAAATGAAGTTGATGAATTGGAAAAGTTTTTGAAATTGGCTCCTGATGATACAGCTCCTATATTAACCAGTAATGCAGAAATAAAACTTGGTAATGGGAATACTGAAGACGAAGTAAAAGTGGTAGAAGGTGAAAGTAAGCAAGAAGTTACAGAAACTGATATTGCAATTGAGAGGGAAGAACATTTTTCTCAGAATGAACCAGAATCTATCGAAAAGACCAATGGAGAAGTGAAACTGGAAAATAAGGAAGAATCTGCTGCAGCTGAGGAATCGTAATTTTGTATCGAAAGTGCTGAATTTGCTATATTGCACATCATTGCCTACTGCTATATACATAATCATATTGATATGTTTACGGCAAATAAAACATCCAGACTAAACATTTGCTCCATTTTACTATAGATATACATACATATACATTTATTTGTACTCTCACAATTTATGATATATTATTCTAAAAGTCGGGTAATGGCAACCCTTGCTTGAAATAATTTTTCATTTTTTGTTGAAATGTTGATTTATTGAGTTTGTAAATAAATATACCTATATTTTAAATATACTTTTAAATTTTATAATTTTGTTATTTAATATCCTATCCATATGCCCTGTATCATATCCCTTGTATATGTGAGATATCAATTGTGTAATGTTTGTTACAACTTATTAGATATTAACATCAAAAAGTAAATAGTATAAAATAAATTAGTTGGAAGCTATTTTAAACTTTGCTTGCATCATATATTACGTCATAGCGATTGAGCTAGCCAACAGAGTTAGGATTTATAACAAAAATAATCATTCTTTAAATATAGGTATAGTAAATGAACTTTTTCAAGTATACAAAATATAAATGATATAACAATTTTGTGTAGATCTCTTACATAGTGATAAATTTTAAATTACTTCTTTCTATTAAATAAACAAGGTTGCTGAGCGCGTGTCGATTGTCACAAAAATTTCCAAATTCATATTTTATATGCGGCACAAGATGTACGCAAATCATACATCATTTCAATAATTATTTAAATGCACAGCGTATTTTTTTTAAATTTTATCTTGATAATTTAAAAGTCCCATGTATAACATTAAACATAAATTATTGTATGTTATTGATAATTGATAAATATGTTACAATAGCAAACATCATTGGTTGTATATTCCAAGTATTTTGGAAATGTATCTTATCTATTGTCTTGTAATTTTATTTGGTTGTGCTACATAGTGATTTAATATTAATTTGTTCTTTACCATCCGTGTAGGTAATTTTCTGGTAGCAAAGCATGGCTGCATTATTTTTTGATAAAAACTTTATATTATGTGTATACAGTCATATACATAAAAAATTTAGATATCGTAGGTTATCGTATTTAACAAATAGATCACAAACATTAAATAAACATGTATGTTCAACTTATTTAATCCAGCGGGTACGTCTATTTCAAACAATTTATTGTAGGTTATATCATGAAGTTTGGATTTTCAGTCATGTACTACAAGACAAGAAGTCGAAAAGACTAGAGAGGATAAACGGAGCGGTAATAGTGTATTATCGCGGACAATTACCAGAATAAAAGCCTTTTCACCTGTACCAAAGCATCAGCCTGTAAGAGGATGTTTTCATCCAGGGGTATCAGGATTAGACAGAGAAAGTATACAACTAACAGAAAAGGGCCCTGTAACTGGACAACAGATGATAAAAGCTATGCTGTTATATATATGGCCTGCAGATGATAAAACCATTAGAAACAGGGTATCCTTAGCAATTGGTTTGTTAGTAGGTGCTAAACTGGTGAATGTTGCAGTCCCGTTTATATTTAAATATTCCATTGATTATTTAAACGTTGGGGGCACATTGAATATGAATTCAGCACCAGAGACAGTTCTGACAGTAGCAACAAGTTTATTAGTTGGATGTATGTGTTGCACATTTCCATTTTACTTTCTAAAATTATAAGTGTTTTAGATGGAATAGCAAGAGCTGGAGCTGCTGGTTTTAATGAATTACGTAATGCTGTGTTTGCTAAAGTTGCTCAACGGTCAATCAGAAAAATTGCTAAAAATGTTTTTGTTCATCTTCACAATTTAGATTTGGGATTCCATTTAAGTAGACAAACTGGTACGTTAGCTTTTTCTGCATTTAATATTTCACTACTAGAAATCTAACAGATTTGTGTCTATATGAAACAATCGTAATAGACACTTTAATATGAAGTGGAATCCATTAAATTAATTTTTAAATATTGTATTACTATATATTATTATGTTCACTTTAGTTGTAAATCAAAACTACCATGGAGTAAGTTAAGTGTACAGGGTGCACATGGGTTTGGTTTGCCTTCCCCCAACCCCCACCTCAGGTTGACCCACACATGGAAGTATTAAGTAGATTTAAAAATGACTTGAACTTAATAAAAAAAAAACGTACAAATTCAGGTTTGATGTTGTGTAATGAGATAAAACAAACATCAATTATTGTTATTTCCATAATGTCAGTGGTGTGTATGAGAGATATAAAACAGAATGCAATCCAGAAAATTCACTTGGTATTGATGAAAAATGTTATTATTTATTTATTTACGTTTCCATTGTCCGCAATTACTTTTCTTAGTGAATGTGTTCAATTATAGGTCATATACAGGTGAGTTTTTTTTGAATGTTTAGCATTGGGATCTCAGAAACTACTGGTGGTTCGTTGGAGCAGTCGAGATAAATATACTAACATTGCTTTCACGATGAGTCACAGAAGTGAGAGCTGTTAATTTTTACTTTTAAGTAAAGTGAATTGTTAAACATTGACAATTAACTATTAATTAATTTAATTGTAACTAAACTATAAGCGGTGCAAACGGCCGTTAATCATAAGTTTGCATTGACTATGGAATTTTCTAACGTAGAAAAGCGTGATGTGGTTGAATGTTACATTCAGTGCAGAAAAATTCTGCTAGAGCTGCTGAAGTTTATTTTGTAAATTATTTTGATCGACGTCAGCCGTCGCTACCTAATTTTAAGAGATTATGGGATAATTTAGCAGATTATGGTTCGTTCGTTAAACCAAAATAAAAAAAAGGGATGGATGAAGATAGAGAAATAAACATATTAGCATGTGTCGCTCAGAATCCATCTACATCGACCCGACAAATTTCAACAGAAATGGGCTCCTCTCAACGCACTTTTGTCAGAGTGTTGAAGAAGCATAAATTTCGTCCCTACAAATTATCAGTATCACAAACTTTACATGAAGGTGATAGTGATAACATCAGACGAATAGCTTTTTGTAGATGGTTTAAAGATCAGTGTCAAAACGATCCACACTTTTCAAAGAAAATGTCATGTTTCACAAATTGTGGAATGTTTAATAGGCACAATGAGCACATATGGTCTCAAACAAATCCACTTCACGTTGAACGTAGGAGACCACAAATTAAATTTGGGTTAATGTTTGGTGTGGTGTTATAGGATCAACTGTTCTTCCTCCTTTTATTTTTGATGGATCACTAACTGGCAATCGTTATCTTAATTTTTTACAAGATTTCGAGAAAATGTTAGATAATTTAAATTTAAGAACCCGAGCAATGCTGCAATGGTTTCAACATAACGGAGCGCCTCCGCACAATCAACTGAATGTTAGAAATTATTTAAATTTGAACTTCCCTAATCAATGGATAGGACGAAATGCACCCATTGAATGGCCGGCTTGATCCCCTGATTTATCAGTTTTGGATTTTTTCTTGTGGGGTGTACTAAAGGACACAGTATACAAAATAATATATGAAACAATCGACGATTTAAGAGAAGCTGTCTTAGTTGCTTTTAATAACATCGATAGGCCTAAAGTACGCAATGCTACAAATTCTGTTGTGAAGAGATGCAATTTGTGTATTGATAATAATGGAGGTATCTTTGAACATTAATAATGTTGTGTGCCCTTAATAAAAGTTCTTATAGTTTTCATTTTATTACTACATAAGATTTCAAAATAAGTTTTCGTTTGGTTTCTATTTTATCAGATCGAAATTCAATTGTTTTCAATAAAAACCATAAAAATGTCTATATCCTCTTTATTTTTTTAAAATACCCATATCAAACCTTATATCATTGTAATCAGCAAAAAATGAGCTTTTTAATGATGTCAAAACCAACTATGGTTTCCATTTAAAAAACACAAGTTTGTGTCATAACTCGATAATGGTGAATAAAAAAAAAATATTAGCTTCATAGTTTTATTTGGCGTAAAATTATCTAAAACTTTTGTCTGAACACTTTTTCTCTAAAATTACTATTAACGATGCTAAGCATGTTTAAAGAAAATCGTAAAATTTAGTTTTCTTTGAATATATAATAAGCCATGAAAGTTATCGGAGAAACAAAAGCAGTTTTAAATCAAATTCGTAAAACTGCGCATTTTCCCCCTTTTAAGCGTTTTTCTATCTCCAGTAGTTTCTGAGATCCCAATGCTAAACATTCAAAAAAACTCAGCCTGTATAAGGGACACTATAGTCCGTCTCAACCTTAGTATTCAGTATGTGTCTTATGGAGATAGACAACATAGTTGTCAGATCGACAATGACAAGTTAGGTTGGTAGCTCATTATAATGACACGACATTTTAAATACTTGTTGGTTAGAATATTATTCTACCGGGTGTCAACGAGATCATGTATCAGCCCGCCATTTATTTATTAGTTAAAATAAAACTTTGAAATTCGGACCGTATATATGAGTGATTGGTTTCTTCAGGTACACTCAGTTTTTCTATAGCATTTCCGGTCAAACCGGAAGTGACGTTAATTTTGAATTTTTAAATACAACAATTATTATTTCTGTTCATATTCTGTTTCTTCTGAAAATTTGCCATCTAGTTCAGGTTAACTTTTGACATTTCTGTCAAAGATAGCGATATCTGTTCAAATTATCCATTAAAGTGAAACTGCTTCGCAATAATTGTCGAAATGCAAAAACCATCAAAGTTAGCTTTGAAAACAATTAAGAAACGTATTTTTCACATTTACACGCATTGGCGAAGGAAACATGTATTTATTTATTTATTTTTGTATTTATGGAAGTCGTTTATAAAATCTTATTTTCTTTAGTAATTTCAACATGAAATACATGTTTCCTTCGCCAATGCGTGTAAATGTGAAAAATACGTTTCTTAATTGTTTTCAAAGCTAACTTTGATGGTTGTTACATTTCGACAATTGTTGCGAAGCAGTTTCACTTTAATGGATAAATTTAACAGATACCGCTATCTTTGACAAAAATGTCAAAAGTTAACCTGCACTAGATGGACAATTTTCAGAAGAAACAGAATATGAACAGAAATAATAAATGTTGTATTTAAAAATTCAAAATTAACGTGACTTCCGGTTTGACCGGAAGAGCTATAGAAAAACTGAGTGTACCTGAAGAAGCCCACCAATCACTCATATATACGGTCCGAATTTCAAAGTTTTATTTTAACTAATAAATAAATGGCGTGCTGATACATGATCTCGTTGACACCCGGTATATTATTATATTATAATATTAATTTGACACTTGACAGGAAGGTTATGTTGTGATACTTACACAATGAAATAAAAAAAAGGCAGTTTATTACAAATTGCTTACGGTAGTAAAAGAGGTATATTATATCCCATAAGAGACTGTACTGAATACTAAGGGTGAGACGGTCTATAGTGTTTTTTGCAAAAATTAACTGCTCCCGTATATTTAATTTTACCCACTACCATTTGGAGTTTGAGAAGTTGCAAATTACTGAAAGAGATGTTGTTTGATATACAATTAATTGAAAGGAAAATTGCTTAAATTTTCTTCACACTTTATGTAAGCAAAAGACTAGCTGCCAAAACATCAAAAATATTCTTCTTTGCTTGTAAGGGATACTTAGTCTCCTTTTTTGGTGGCTTAATTTGTGGATGATTGTTAGCTTTAGCACAACTAAGGCAAGCATGCTGTTTATATGATGTAGTTTGGTGCACCTTGTGTACATTTAACATTGTTAGGTATAGCAGTGGGACACAATATTGATACATACATCGATATATTCAAGTTCGGATATTTATTGGAATCCGACATCTATCGCAGTTGGATTTTTATCGATATATGTAAACGTAAATCCACCATCGCTCATCCCTAGTCATGTATGTATGTATATTGTTTCTAAGTGTAGTTTTTACTTTCATATACGTAGTACCTATTAGGGAGTACATATTGTGATGACGAAAATTTTCGACCTCGAGATTTTTGCAGATTTCTCTCTCTCTCTATCTCCCTCCCTCCCTCCAACCCCCTCTCCCCCTCCCACTCTCCCCCCCCCTCTCTCTCTCTCCCATATCTTTCTCTCTCTGCCCCCTCTCAACACCTTTTCTTAAGAAATTTCAAGAATAGCGATTATTTGCAAATATAGAGTTTGCGGTGAACTATTTTCCCTTATAAAAATCTTCGTTATATTTCATAACGCAGATTTCATTAAAAAACATACGGTATAACTATTTTCGGTACGCTATTCCTGAAAATAAGGGAGCCAATCAGAATTTAGATCCGTATAATATTTGTTCCTGTGATCAGCTGAATCATAGCTGAATTTACTGCCATAGTTCACAGGTTTGAGGTAATGTTAGATTATGTGGATGTCAAAAAATCTTCTGCCATATCGGCAACAAGTCTAACCATAATACACAAAATTGTCGGAGTATGCAAACGATTTTCTTTTGTGTTGGTTAAGTTATATTATAAGGAAAAATGGCCGTTTAACGTAAGGGAAAATGTGTGACCGCAAACTCACTAATATGTCGTAAATTATGCGTTCTATATATACAGTAGCCGCTCGGTAGAGATGTTCACTGAATACTCTATTCAGTGAACAGCTCGTTTATACGAACATCTAACATTTTATTATTAAAGCTCCAAAGAGTGAACAATACATAGGAACAATATCACATTCAATTCAGTGAACTGGGTAAATTCCCGGCTTATGAATTATTTTGTTCACTCGCCTGCGTAATTTACAAGAACAGTGTACATTTGAGTACATACCGTATGTGTCAATTTTCATTAGGTATATGGATTCAATGTTTACATGCGATTTATACGCATACAAATAATATGTGGCAACGTGTGTCACCCCTACTATCCGTCACCAATCCCGACAACAATCGACATCACAACGACTTTCTCCGATCTTCCCACTTCTACATTAAATGTTTAGCTGCGAACACGTTGCGATCTAGTCTGCAATAAAAGCCGTCATCATGAAATGGCCGCCGCGATCTAGTAGCATATTATTATTTTCAGAATCCTTTTTTATTTACCTTATTTTTAATTTTATTAGAATTACGCTTTTGTTTGTGACATGCAGCGTGAGCGCAGCTTAATAATTCTCTGCATTTACTGAAAGGAGAAAGAAAAATCCTTGCAATGCGTAAATATTATTTCTGAGCGCAGTACAAACACCCTAGTCAATAGTCCTACAGCTACTGCTAACTTGAGCTTGTATCGGTCTCGCGCTCACATTGAAGAGGAAAGGTGGGGTGCCATGTTGTCACGTATTGCATGAGTTAATCACCTATGGCTAATGAAAATTGACACGTGCTGTATGTATATTATTTGAGTCATTTTTAGTTCTGTTTATGTTGAAGACGTATTGTGCTTGAGTATTTTTGTGTTTACAAATAAAATGGAGCGGAAAGTGCGAAGTTTACTCGAAAAATGTGAAATTTTAAAAAGTCTGGACAATGGAACCACTGTAACATATTTGTCTAAAAAGTACGGGATTGCCAAATCCGCAGTATGTGCAATCAAAAATAAAAAACAAGACATTTTAAAAGTCGCATTAAAGTACAGTCAAATGCAAAAAAGAAAAACTTTAAAATCCTGCAAGATGCCATGAATGGAAAAAAAAATATATTCATGGTTTTGTACACAAAGACTTAAAACTGTACTGGTTTCGATTGAACTTTTAAAAACAAAACCAAAGCTACCAATGAAACTATTGCTGAAAACCCTAATTTTAATGCTAGAGACGGATGGAGCTAAAGATTTAAATGAAGATTTGGAGAAGACATTTAAAAATTTCGGGAGAAAAGTTATCAGCTGCTCCAGAGCATGTAGATCCATTCAAGATTTATGTTTGAAAGAAAATACAGGAGCAATTATACAATGCCGACGAAACAGGCTTGTTTTGGAAATTACTCCTAGAAAGGACTTTGGTTATATCTGAAGAAAGATCGGCCCCTGGTCAAAAGACGAATAAAAGTAGAGTTACTTTTCTTGCATGCACGAATGCAACTGGTGAACATAAAATCAAACCATTTGTGATTGGACTTTTCACTTCCAGTGGAATATGCAAATACGAAAAAAGCTTGGATGGGTTATTTGAAAATTGGTTTCATCATTCATTTGTCCCGCAGGTTCGAAGATTTTTGAAACAAAAGGGGTTACTCTCTTACTTTTGGATAATGCTCCAAGTCATCCGCTAGCAGAAACTTGGTTTCTGATGATGGAAAAAAAATTCTTACTGTCTACATGCCCCCGAATGTAACAGCTGTTATACAGCCAGAATGTCATTAGGTTAACAAAATGGTTTTATAAAATAAAGCCTTTTATCCACAATAGTTGCTTCTGATAGCAATGCTATTTCAGCTGTCATTAAAAATTTGAGACTAAATGATGCTGTTACACATCTTGCATTAGCATGGAGGAATGTGAAAGAAGAAATAATTGCTAAGTGTTGGAAAAATATTTTCTTTCAATAGCGACTTTGACTCAGAAGAAGATGTTCCACTGGCTATTCTATAAGAACAGCGTCAAGGCAGTGATAATTCAAGAAACTAGCATTACTACAGGAAATGAACGGAAATATAACATACACCTGTGAAGACATAGAAAACTGGAATAAGGATGTCATAGAAGAACTTGAAGAGGATGTAATTGAAAATTTGGAAGGTATAGTGGATGACGAGCCAATGCCAACTAACATCCCCACCAACGAAGCTTTACAAGGACTTAATATAGTGATTTCTTGGGCAGAACAAAACATGCTAAATTCTGAAGATCTACTAACTTTATGAATAATAAAAGAAATCGCAGTTCAAAGATGTTTAAGTCAAAATAAGATTCAAAATTAACACCTTTTTTAACAAACAAAACTGACTTCTTTAAATCATTACGTTTCATGTATGTATGTACCTATGTAGTACATGTATATTCTTCATTTGTAAGTTCTTTTTGATGTTACTGAATATATAAATAAACGATTTAAACTGCCCATTCGAGTGAGTGAACATTTTGCTTCTGTGAACAGGTAAGGTTTTAATTAGTTCACATAATCAAGCGGCTACTGTATTTATCAAGAGTACAAAAGTATTTAGAGCTGCAATATTTTTGGTATAGATGAAATTTCAAAATTCGGGCCGGAAGTAACACTTTTACTCTTAGGAAGTAGCACTTTATATCTTGCAAAGTACTTATATGTTCTATAGCGATATATTAAGGGAATGGAAGTACTTAGAATAGGATTTTGAATAATTTTTGTATAAAAAAATTCTTAAAATTGTATAGTTTGAAACGCTCGTATAAAAAAGTCGTGTGTGGCCTCATTTTTAGATTTGGTACGTTGCGTCCGAAAATAAGAATATAAATACGAATTAACGTAAGGTTTCTGTGTAAATACCATCTATATACAGAATAATTCAAAAAGAATCCTACCCCTCTTCGAAACTATATAACATACCTTTTCCACAAACTGGTATGAAAATGTCGATAAATAAGGTACTCCAAGTTGACATTTTGACGTAGATTAACTTACACTGCACTTACTTATTATTTATTTATTTAATTTACTATTGACATTTGAAACCAGTATGCAGGCAGTAGGAATTACTTTTATTATACCTTATATAAAATTGTAATAAATTATAAATTGCAATATTATATTTGAGTAATTTTCCTTTTGAGCAACATTCCAGTCAATTTGTTTTGCACAATTTTCTTATTATTCCTTTTGTATTATTTTTGTCTTCATTTTTTTCATTGTAGGTGCACTGTCTAAAACAATTGATAGAGGCTCCAGAGGTATAAATTTTGTATTATCTGCAATGGTTTTTAATGTAGTTCCAACCATATTTGAACTTGCACTCGTATCAAGTATACTTGGTATAAAATGTGGTGGAGCCTTTGCTGGTATGTTGTCTTAAATATGGTTTATCTAACTTTTAAGAATTCTTAATATATAGGAATTGCTCTTGGATGTGTTAGTGTTTATGGTGTTTTTACATTAATTACAACACAATGGAGGACAAAGTTTAGAGTATATATGAATCAAGCAGAAAATGAAGCTGGAAATAAAGCAGTTGATTCATTAATAAACTATGAAACTGTCAAGGTATTACCAATATATGTTCTTGTTTGTTATTTCATATGAACATTTGTAGTACTTTAACAATGAAGAATTTGAGGCCAAAAGGTATGATAGTTTTTTAAAGAAATATGAAGATGCAAGTTTGAAAACCAGTACTAGTCTGGCATTCTTGAATTTTGGACAGAATGCTATATTTAGTGCCGCTTTGAGTGGCATAATGGTCCTAGCTGCAAATGAAATTGTTCAAGGTGTTATTCTTGTCAAATTCTATTCAACACAGGAGTTAGGAAGATTTGCTTTTTTTAGGTAATATGACTGTTGGAGATTTAGTAATGGTGAATGGACTGCTATTTCAACTATCTATTCCTTTAGGATTTCTGGGTAGTGTCTATCGGGAAGTACGTCAAGCTTTAATTGACATGCAATCAATGTTCACTTTATTAACAATGGATACAGCAATAAAGGTAAATTTTGGGATAGTTGGTTAGTTACAGACATGAAATAGACAATTAAGAGTATTTAAGATTACCTACTTAAAATAAGAAAATGTCATATCTCTCATCACAAATCTTCCTCTCAGTTCGTTTAATTTTTTGTGTAAGGGAAACATGGCACAAACATTCGTCATGTTTGTGCCATTGTCTGATACACTCTATAAGTATTTATTTTGCTGTGGTTTTCCTTTTTCTAGAAAAAATACAGAGAGGCATCAACTAAATTCACACGATAGGCACATAATAACAATTAAAGATGTTGAGACAAGAAGTTTTATTACTATTATTGATTGTTAACATCTGTATTTTATTTTGTTTTCAAAGCTAAAGGCACGAGTATAAAATCAATGAATCTGTCATTGAATGCGAAATTGGTTTGCAAATGGATGGTGTTTATTTTTCTCATACCTTTTATCACCTTTAAAAATATATAAACATTTATTATAAAAATATATTTATTTTAAAATTTATTTCTGAAGTGTTGATCTTTGGTTGCTTCTTTTTTTTTGTGATGATGAAAATTTTCGACCTCGAGATTTTTGCAGATGTCCTCGTTTTGAGGTCCCCTGATTCCGAAAAAGTGGTTTTTAAAAAATGTCTCTCTCTCTCTGTGTGTGTGACCACGATAGCGGTCAAACCGCTATAGGTATCAATTCCAAATTTTGTATTTATGAATATAATCTCCCTCTTGAGAACTGATTAGATTTTCAGTAAAATCGGCAGACCGGAAGTAGTACTAAATTGAATTTTGCCAATTATTCGCCAACTACTAAGTTTAAACAAATTTATAAAGAATTCATATGTACTCAAAATTAAATTTAAGATGAATTTTATTAAAAAAGTTTTTCGAAATTTCTACCGGAAGTAGGTCTATTACTCTTACCGAAAATCAGTTTTTTGCGAATATTTTGCAAGTCATGCTTTTTAGACAAGTACGTTAGGGGTATAAAAGTTTTTAGAATTTCATTTTCGATACCTTTTGTATAATTTTTTTTTTAAATTCGGACCGGAAGTAATACTTTTCCTGATATGGAATAGCGATTTTTTGTAAATATGTCGTAAATTATGCATTCTATATATATTTATCAAGAGTACTAAAGTATTTAGAGCTGGATTTTGAATATTTTTTGTATAAATGAAATTTCAAAATTCGGACACTTTTACTCTTAGGGAGTAGCACTTTTTTTGGAATATCTTGCAAGTATGCATTATATAGCGATTTATTAAGAGAATGGAAGTACTTTAAATAGGATTTTGAATAATTTTTCTATAAAAAAATTCTTAAAATTATATAGTTTGAAACGCTCATAGGTATAAGAAAGTCGTGTGGTGGCCACACCTCATTTTTATTTTAAATTGAAAGCACATCTTTCAATATGTTTCTCTATTTTAATAGAACAATTTATCTGCAGCATACTTCTCAGATATTGGAGTAAATGCCTATTGTATTGTATATGTAAATGTTTATTTATTATCTTACTCATTTATAAAATATACTTTAAAATTACTGAGTTCAAAAATTATTTGGCAATTTAATAAATCAATCTGTTTTGAATTATTATGCTGTGTTGCAATATGTTTGTATAGAATTTTTTTTATATAACATTTGCCATTTTATATATTACCAATCATGACATAAATTCATTAAAAACACGTAGACATAATCTGTAAAAAGGCTTTTGGCTACAGTGAAGTATTAGTCGTTTACAGACCGCGCATGCGCCCCTTAGTGGAACGAAATACTCTAAAAGTCCCTCCATTCTAAAAAAAAATATTACGAAACCATATAGGTACATTTTATAATGTAAAAAATTCTACATACGAAATGGCTATTCAGTGGTGCAGACCTTTTTTATTTCAAAAAAATATCAGAAATTGACGATTTGTTATAATCCTGTTTTCAACATTTATATCGTCATATCTGGCAATTTAATTAAACTATCGACTGTTTTTTTTTTAAATTGAAGCACATAAATAAGCGCTTCTTGGGATATCATTGTATATCAATATTTGTTTAAATATCAGTTTACCTATTACTTTGCTACGAAGGTATTCACATTTTTACTAACACCCCTATTCTGTAACTTGATCGTTACGCATTATCGAACGCATTTCACCCAAAAATCGATACGGTCGAAAATTCGTATTCTCTACTTGTTCGATCGTTACGGAATCGTTGGAAAGTCGTTATGTGTATTCCATTACGACTAGTAAACAGCTGTCGTTATGCCGTGCTAAAAATTTGTGTGTGAATGAATATTGTTGTAAAATATATTTTACTTTGATTTTAATTTTAATTAGACGAAATAAGTATGGATGTTTTATTATTGGCAATGGCGAATATTGATGAATTTTAAAATAAATTTAAAAAAGATTTTTTTGTTAAAGTAATATGTATTTTAGGAACAATTATATAGAAAATAGGTATTTAAGAGATACAAGTAATCCCTTCCAATTATCTGAAAATAATTTTATTAATTTGTGTAGATTAAATAAACAATTGGCGGACAATTTAGTTAATATACTGTCATCTCACTTGAATATTTCACAAAGAATATCTGCTGTTCCAATGTTTTAAAAATATTAACGACGATATACCATAAACCATATCACCACCAGGAACTCTCTGGAGAGATACATAGGATTATTGAAAATGAGGTGTCTCTACGTCAACAAATACTTCACTATAATCCTGCAACTCTGGCAGAAATATTTATTCATGTGCTGTTTTACATAATATGGCAGTCGAGGGTAATATACCCGTCCCTGCAGATGAAAATATTGACACAGATAACATTCCATATCATGGAGACGATAATTGGCTTCATGAAAGGAGAATAGTTACGGAGCAGCATATTCAAAATAACTTTAGATAAATTAAGGGAAAATTACATAGTTACCTCGTTAAATTTGTTTCAATTTCATCTAATTAGTGAATTCATTAAATTATGCATTAAAATTTAAGTAATATGATATACGGGTATAAAATTAAAAAGAAAATTGCAGGGGAAATATTTTTATTTATATAGTACCTCATAATAATATAGTATAAAAATAATGAAAGTAAAATATGATCAGCATTCATTTTAATCTGTATCACTTTCTGGATCAGATATATTGGCTCAGTAATTTTCATTTTTGTCATTTTGTATTTTAAAATCTGTTATTTATATGATTTCCTTCAATTTTAGCCGTTCTAAAATTCTGAAGTGCAGTTTATTTAAAACATCCAACTGTTTTTCTTGTGATGCCTTGTGTTCATCAAGTGCATTATTTAATGACATCTTCAACATATTCTTCCTGTAACAAATATGACAATATCAGTAGAAGTTACAATTAGAGTTAGAATACGTAAAATTATTTTTATCAGAATAAATTTAAATACACTGAACCATTTTTTATGCATAGTAGTTAATTAATTTTAAATACCTTGGAGATTTTATGCCTTCTGGTGTTTCTTCCAAAAAAGTGGATGTAAATAGACTAGGACCACCGGTTTGTTGTTGCTATATATTACCCAGCCTTGTCTTATTTTAGTACTGGATTTCCAATCTTTAAATGTCTACAAAAAATATATATATATAAAAACATACCTATATCTAGCCATTTATATGTTTAGCATTTTAATAAAATATCTAACATAACTCTAATGTAAAAAATATTACGCTTAATAATCAATTTCATTCAATAACATTACTTGTTTTTAGAAAGAAGTTCGTCATTTTAATAACATTTATTAATTTCAAATGACAGTATCAGGAAAGCATAAGACGTTTTATAAAATGCTAATAGTTTAGGGATAAGAAATTTATAATAATTTATAAATATAATGAATATAAACTCTCGTCCGCTGGTATTTTGTTTTTTGTGAGCCCACATGCATTTAAAATACCTTCATTCCATTACAAGAGGAATATTTTTACAATCCCGGCAAAGAACATTTTACTATAAAACATCTTATGAATAGTTTTACATATATTATAACCTATAATCCCGGCAATTTTTTACTGACATCGCTTAAACAGCTGATACATTGGCAATATGAAGATGGTAACATGTGTACAGTCCCTGGTGAAAACATTGAATCTTCGTTCTATGACCGATATCGACCGAACTCATAACGATGTTACTTACTGTATACGCTTTCCAACGAAAATCGTTACGGACGGGATAACGACAACTTGCTTTACGATAATCGTTCGCATAACGATCAAGTTACAGAATAGGGGTGTAAGTGACAGTTCTTTTTATTTGTGGGAATTTTTATATAGATGTGCGAAACAATTGTAGCCAAAGAAAGGAGAAGTTTTTAGGGAAAAAATGACTTAGGGCCTATTTTTTAATTATGAATATTTCTGTAACGCACAAAATTAGGGCGCGCCTCTATCAGAACTTGCAGCCTGGCTACCCGTTCTGCCAACGACAAAGCATGCAACTGCTGCTTACTGTACAATTATTACCAATAACAAAAATGTACGCGTAAAAGGGAGAAGGTTTATTTTTAAATTAAAGCCCATTTGAGCATATTATTTTTGGTTAATCATAATTAAAAAAATTCCACGCCATTCTCACATTCATCCAGAAATTCCTCACAATTATTACATCTCGCACATTTACATTGATCACCGCATTTTAAGCCTTCTTTCACACAGTTACATTTTCTACTGTTGCAGCCTTTATCAGAACAGTAGAGACTTAAACATTGTCGTACAATATTCGGATCGGTTCATGAAACGAAAAAATTGGATTCCAACAGTCATCCACCCACAAAATGTAAGATCATCATGCTGCATTTTTGCAACATTACAGCAGTACCATATTCTTAATTGATGCATACATCTGCAATGTCAATACACATTGTTAAAGGCTTTCACTAAAGAATCACCAACCTTTAGAAATGTTGATAAAATGCATCATCAGTTGGAGGAAGCTCGGAAGATGGTTTATTTGGTCGGATAGCCATTCTTAAACGCCAATCATTCAGTCTTCGAATATTGTTATTCTTATTTTTGTACAATAAATGAACATATCGCGTAGCTATTCGCAATGCCTCCTGTTTAGGTTATAAGGGTATTTTGAAAATTTTTCAAGGCAATCAGTGCTTTTTTTCAGAAAATCAAATGCCGACCTTTTGCCAATTTTATAAAAAGCAATCATCTCACATCCTACCCAACAGTGTATTGATAAAAGGCATGAACAAATTGTTCCCAAATTTTGTACAATAGTACCTATAGAAATAAAGCGCTTGTTTGCACTGTATCCGAATTGCAAATAAATCGTAATTGTATTTAAATCAGGAGCAGAGGCATAGAAGTGAATTAGTAAAATCAAGACACCTCAGTGTCTATAGATTTCAGTATATTCGTTTACTGAATGTAGATTCATATATTGCATGTAAAATTATGCGAGTGTCTGCTTCTTCTTGGTTACTGCATAAATCATTTAATACCTGGACTGAATCGCTTTTATTCTTTAAGACCACCTTCTCAGATGTTTCAAAACCTCATGCGATAATTAATAATTCATTATCTCTAAGAAATTCGGTACTGTTTGGGATAATATACTCTGTGCGAAATCTCAACAAAGACTGTTTGTGCTAAACGATTATAAGAAGTCTCTGAACTTATGCACTCTCCAACTATTGTTAACATTCAGTTCAGCTGCATTGCTATCACCACGTCTATTTTGTTCTGCTGTTTTTATTGAAAGCGATTTATAAGTTTCAAAAACTATAGTTATTCACACAGCCTGACATTTTCGTCCGCAATTCAAAACTGTTTTCAAAAACACTTTTCCCAGGTCATTGGAAGTAACAAATTGTTTTTCATTCTTCTCTATAATATTACCATTCTGTCTACTATTAAAGACTGTACTGAAGGACAATGTGTTTGCGTTTTACATGCCTCTTTAATTTTTTTTGCAAGATCTGATTTTCTTCTTTTACGCATGGACCCGTCTTCATGAAACAAAGACAATGGTGCTAATGTTAGTTCATGTGACAATATCGTTACTAAGTCTATTTCATTGCTTGTGCAGCACATAGTATTCTACGAGACATTAACTCCGAACCAATTATGAAATTGCCTCTAATGGTCTTTATCTTCTGATTGTCTTCATTAAATGTTAATTTTTGTTTATCGGTTTCCCGAAACTTACAGAGTTATTTCTGTTCCAAACTGACCTCACGTCATTTTGTACCATATCTATGAATGTACTTAAACTCTTTTTTACCTCTTCGTTTACATCTTTTATAAATCTTCATCCCTTGGTTTCTTCGTACCACATAGTTCAAATATTAAAAAAGTTTGCAGGAATTTTCTGGTTAGTTTCGACAAGTAAGCCCCCCTCCAAAAATATACCTAATGCTAGTAATAAATGCCATTGGTGAGATACAGTCCGCCAAGTTGTAAGGTGACTTGGCCGGCCGATTCTGGAGGATTATTCCACAAAATGTCTTAGGTCTTTGAATATATGTACAGCCAAATCAGCTGTTATTACAATGTGTCTTTGGCTTATTTATTTTAAGATGTGTTGGATACGTAAATCAGCTTCTTCATCACTTAAGGCATATTTTTCTCCTTCAATTATGTCACCGAATAGGTTTTTGTTGTTCCTGAAATACAACCTTAGCCATGGAATGTGTGGTATATTTCCGCCCAGGATTTCTTCATTTAAATCAAAATGATCTATGCTGGCATGAATGTAGTCTTTGATTATTGCATTGATTTATTCCAAGTTTCGGGGTACATATATTGTCATCTTTGTCATCAGTATTTCGTTTTGCCACTGACGTTCTTAATTGGCGTACATGATTATAAGAATTAGTTATTCCAAGATGCGATAATGTATCTAAAATGCGATACGATATGAAAACTATTTTTTTTAATGTTTTGTCAACAGTCCTATTGATGATGTTGCTTGGAATGACTGCCAAGTCATTTGTCTTTTCATTATCAGCCTATAGTAAAAATTACAAGCTGAAAATATTGCTAACCTTTAAAAATACATTAGTATTTATTAACCAGGATATAAATGTAACTAAAATATTTGGAACTTGATTGTCAAATTCTATTTTCTTAATACCTCTCGATGTGGGAAACCCGCCTGTTTTAAAGTCTAATTTTGCCATCGCATTGCGTATAAAAAGCGGCAGCTCTGAGGAGAATTTGCATTTCCGAAAACTCGTTGAACTGCAAAACGATTTTATTTAAGTCATCACTACTAGTATTACTACTTATACTTGATGAAAGGTTGAATTTGTTACTGTCATCAGGTAGACATGTCGTTATTCCTTTAGCTCTTATGTGCGCTTTAATATTTCTTTGAGATGTATAGTGTCACAAATGACTACCGAAAGTAGATCTTTTACTCTTATCGAAAATCAGTTTTTTGCCAATATTTTGCAATTCGTGCTTTTTAGGCAGGTACGCTACGAATATAAAAGTATTTAGAACTTAATTTCCAATATCTTTTGTATAAAAAAAAATTCAAAATTCGGACCGGAAGTATCACTTTTACTCTTACCGAATAACGATTTTTTGCAAATATGTATGTCGTAAATTATGTATTCTATATATATTTATTAAGAGTACAAAAGTATTTAGAGTTATATTTGCAATATTTTTTGTATACATGAAATTTCAAAATTCGGACCGGAAGTAGCACTTTTACTCTTAGCGAGTAGCACTTTTTTTCGAATATCTTGCAAAGTATGCATTCTATAGCGATTTATTAAGAGAATGAAAGTACTTAGAATAGGATTTTGAATAAGTTTTGTATAAAAAAAAATTTAAAATTGTATAGTTTGAAACGCTCATACGTATAAGAAAGTTGTGTGGTGGCCACACCTCATTTTTTCTATTCAAGTTATGCGTGTGTTTTCCTTTGTATATAAGCTTGAAGTGTTCCATAACTTTACATCTCAATGCTAGAGATTTAATTTTGACATAAATTTCGCATAGTGCGTATGTTCAGTTTTCTTTTTATCTATTAGAATGTTACTTTATGTTTTGTTTTATAGTTATAGGAAATACTATCAAAAATGGTTGTCCTGTAATTGGCATGTGCTGTTGGACAAATAAAGATTATTATTATTATTATTATTATTTTTATGACAGGTCGATAGACGCCCTTCTTGACACCCTATGTCCCTATATTGGGGAGGGGACAGCCAATTACTTCTGACTAACATTCGATACATCTTCGTGATTCTAATAGTCGATTCAATGTTGCTATCAAGATTCGTGATCCCATTGTAGTATGTAAAGGCCTAGTATGTATTTTTGAACGGGATAGACAATCTTTTTGAATCTCCCGCTATATGGGGACAAGTTTCTGTTCAAATATTATAGGCGAATTCGTTTTGAATTTGTGGTCACAACTGGTCACTGTGACGTCATAAATCTAAATTTCCAAATCGAATTTAATGTTGCGCTGTCACTCTATCGATTTCGGAATTTAGGTTATCACTGGTTTTCTTTTTTTGTTTTGATTATATATTACTTTTTTAAGTGTTAGTATTTATCATAACTATTCTTTGGTAAGATATATCCACAACAATTAAGTGTTAATAAACAATTTATATGCAATCGGAACAGAATGCATAATAAGAAACTGAAAGTTTTTGCTACTGCAGTTATAAATGACGGACTAACAACAATCTTGATTAATTCAGTATGAATGTGGGGCATAATGAACATCTAGGGTATTCAGTATATTTCTTTATTGACCTTTCCCTTTCATTGTTTGAACGGATATTTTTTTTTAATATTTTATTATATAACCCACATTACCTATACATATTACGTACATTACCTTATGCAGTTTAAATAACGTATAATAGTATTCTACTTTAATAAAGAAAAGGAATTGCTATCTAAAAATTAGTCTTCCTGACTTTTATATATACACATTTTCAAACAGTGTTTACGAAGAAGTAATAAACAAGGATAGACTATGTACCAAATAAATGACCGTGCTCACTACCACGGTCACGATAAGAAATGACCAAAAGGTACCGAGTAACCTATAGCTACTATATTTAGGAGTAGAGAGTAACCCGTGACGTCATTAATTTTATAATCGAATTCGATCGGTCACTGCTCTACATATGATCGGACAAGACCACTACAAAACGAATTCGCCTTATGTTTAAGAATACATTTGGTCATACTACTTTTTAGAATTGCTGTCCCTTCTTCCATTCAACATAATTGCCAAATTTGAAATTAAAATGAATATAAAAATTATCAAGATAAACTTACTAATGACTTTGAATTTAAAATCACATGTTACTAATGACATTTCATTTTGTATAAGCAAATGTTATAATAAATTAATATAAATTAATATAAAATTAAATAATAAATGTCCATTTGTAAAGTTGTAAAAGAAGCAAAACACAAAAATAATGATGGATCCTCATATTGTGCACTGTATTTGTCTACCATGTCACGTGGCTTGTGTTTGTTGATATTTTACGTTTGAATTTTATCTAAATTTTATCTATCATCATCTTATTTTAACATGAAAACTACTCATCGAATATTTTTGAAAGATACTATAAAACCAGTGTTTGTATCTGCATACATCTACTTATGACACGAGATACTTTGAAAAATTATTTGACTATTCTAGGTTGATGATGACATAATGTCGAAACTAGTCCCTTAGAGTATATTAGAAACTATTGTAAAGAATAAAGAGGATCCATCATTATTTTTGTGTTTTGCTTAATATAAAATTATATAATTTAACTATGATTGCGGCTATGCGTTTTGTAAAAGCCGATATTCCAAAAACTGTTATTAATAATAATAATATCGCATGTGCGAACTTTTAGTCAGAGTTAAAACACCTAAATTCTTGTGATAGTTTGAAAATTGTTTATAACTGCAAATTTGTATTACTCCGAACACCTAGTTGAAAACTAATCGAATTTGTGATTCTACTTTACGAACATCGATCGAAAGTATGCGTCGTACAGTTTCTGATAGTTACCAATTACTAAACGAATAAAACACTTGGTTATATTGTTTCACTTAAGGACAGATTTATTGTACTCTGACACGTGTTTCGACCTCTCGGTCATTACTCAGTTTAAGTCTGTAAACTCTTCGTTAATGACCGAGAGGTCGAAACACGTGTCAGAGTACAATAAATCTGTCCTTAAGTGAAACAATATAACCAAGTGTTTTATTCGTTTAATATTCATAATGTTTCACCAAGAACCAACCGTAGATTCTATTAATTTTGTTACCAATTACTCTGCGAACAAACCTATTATCTGACATAACAATACGCTGTTGTTTACATGAAACAGTTTAACTTAAATATAATAAAATATTCGGTGTTCTATTTAAAAAAATTAGGTGTGGCCACCACACGACTTTCTTATACGTATGAGCGTTTTAAACTATACAATTTTAAGAATTTTTTTATACAAAACTTATTCAAAATCCTATTTCTAAGTGCTTTCATTCTCTTAATAAATCGCTATAAAATGCATACTTTGCAAGATATTATCACAAAAGTGCTACTCGCTAAGAGTAAAAGTGCTACTTCCGGTCCGAATTTTGAAATTTCATATATACAAAAAATATTGCAAATCCAGTTCTAAATACTTTTGTACTCTTGATAAATATATATAGAATGCAGAACTTACGACATATTTGCAAAAAATCGCTATTCGATAAGAGTGAAAGTGGTACTTCCGGTCTGAATTTTGAAATTTTTTTTATACAAAAGATATTGAAAATTATGTTTCGGTATGAGGGGACTTCAAAACGTGGACATGATGAAAATTTTCGACCTCGAGATTTTTGCAGATGTCAACGTTTTGAAGTCCCCTGATACCGAAAAAGTTGCTTTTAAAATATATCTGTGTGTCTGTCTGTGACCACGATAGCGGTCAAACCGCTATAGCTATCAATTCCAAATTTTGTATTTACGTGTATAATCTCCCTCTTGAGATCTGATTTGTTTTTCAGTAAAATCGGTAGACCGGAAGTAGCAGTTTACTTCAGTGAAGAAATCGAATTTTGCCAATATTTCGTCAACTACTTAGTTTAAACAAATTTATAAAGAATTCATATGTACTTAAAATTAAGTTTGAGACAAATTGTCTTAAAAAAGTTTATCAAAATTCCAACCGGAAGTAGATCTTTTACTCTTATCGAAAATTAGTTTTTTGCGAATATCTCGCAAGTCATGCTGTTTAGACAAGTACGTTACGAGTATAAAAGTATTTAAAACGTAATTTTCAATATCTTTTGTATAATTAAAAATTTCAAAATTCAGACCGGAAGTACCACTTTTACTCTTATCGAATAGCGATTTTTTGCAAATATGTCGTAAGTTATGCATTCTATATATATTTATCAAGAGTACAAAAGTATTTAAAACTGTATTTGCAATATTTTTTGTATATATGAAATTTCAAAATTCGGACCGGAAGTAGCACTTTTACTCTTAGCGAGTAGCACTTTTTTGATAATATCTTGCAAAGTATGCATTGTATAGGGATTTATTAGGAGAATGAAAGTAGTTAGAATAGGATTTTGAATAAGTTTTGTATAAAAAATTCTTAAAATTGTATAGTTTGAAAAGCTCATACGTATAAGACAGTCGTGTGGTGGCCACACCTCATTTTTTTAAATGGAACACCGAGTATTTTATTGAAGTATTTTGTTCCTTTTTTTTTATTCTCTTTCATTTTTGTTAACAATGTCCCGTCCCTATCTTTTGTAATTTCTGAGATAATCACTATATGAGCAGTTAGCGGTCAATTAAAGAACTACGAGCACTGTTGTTCTATGCACCAAAATATCCGTTCCACCAAAGTAAGGCCGGACTTTAGTCATCTGTCAAACAAAGTAAATGTTAAATCCAACTATCCCAAAAGTAATAATTTTACAGAATGAAGAGCATCGCATTTAAATTTTTTAATTCCGGCAATTTCCAGTTGCAGTATTTCATTTCTTACACTATTGGATAACAACGAAATATAAAGGTTATGTTTACTGACGTATTTGAAGATGTCTTCAAAAAGTTTTGAAAATACGTCGGTAGAAAGCAAAGATACTCTCCTCCATCAAACAAATAAGGTCCAATTATGTAACCCACTATTCTTCCCCGCACATTTAATGACGAACGATTTTGAAGGTTTGCAGGTGTGATAAAGTGGGAGTTTTTATGTGTTATAATAACAAAAATTGTGACGATGAACGTATTCTCTTTAAGAAGGTGGCTTCGTCGGTAAACAACAAAAAATTGAGAAAGCCAGGATAATTCATCTGCTGTCCATTGACAAAAATATAATTGATTCTGAGAATTACTTTCATCTAACCCTGAGTACGAATCAGCTACGGATAAATAGTAGTAGAGAGTCGTTCGCTCGGGTAAGACGTGTTTTAGTGCTCGCATTGGCATTTGCATTTGCATTGGCATTTGCTTGTCTGTTTCTCGCTTTTGAAGAGGCAATTACAGTGTAGAATGAGTACAACTCGTACAAAAAAGGGGAAGCCGACAGATGGTGATAAAAATGACGAACTGTTGTTAAGCGATTTTATTCAAACCGTGAATAGAAACATGCAAAATTTGCAACACAAAATTGACCAGTTGATGACAGAAGTAAAAATATTGAAAGAAACCAACATCGATTTGATTAAATTATTGGACGGAAAAAATAATCGAGAGTAAGTCAACAGCATAAGTTCATGGAATGTGGAAAATATATTATTTAATTCTGCAACATCTAAAGAAACGGTAATAGAAAAAACGATAACACCGAGAACTGAAAAAAAAACTTAATCCGACATGTGCACAGGTGGAGGCGGAAAAAGCAGAAATACTAAAAAACGAAGATAAGAAGGCACAGGTAAACAAGCCAATGGCAAATATATAGGGGTCATTGGAAAAGAAGGTGAACGGAAACATTCCAAAGAGACAGAGAGTAGTGATCGGCGCGGGCATGCCCGAGGATCTGGCTTTATGTAGGGAGGTGTAAGGGGGATACGAATGAAGAAGATATCAAAACTTATATTGAAAAGAAAATTCCCATAGAAAATATTAGTGTGGAAAAACTGCAGTCAAAGGGAAATAACTCTTCGTTTTGTGTGGGTATAGAAGGTAACTTGGAGGAACAGCTATATGATCCAACATTTTGGCCGAGAGGCATAATTGTTAGGCGTTACAAATTTTTTCGACTTAGAAACGAAACGAATACAGAGTCACAAATCTAGAGCCACAAATATAGAAATCGACCGTGAGAGTTCACAAATGTTTAAATTGGCACATTTGAATATACAGGGTGGCATTGGTAAATTGGATGCATTACAGGTACTATTGACGGAACACGATTTAATGGTGATGTGTTTGACTGAAACTTGGATCCGGGGTGAAAATATTAGAATTGCTAATATACCTAACTATCAGTTAGGTGCGTATTACTCTAGAACAAACCATATACGTGGTGGGTGTGCAATGTATATGAGGTCTGATATTAAATATATGGAATTGCGGAGTGTTCAAGACTTCGCTATCGAGTTGGTTATTGAGTGTTGCGCTGCTCTCATATATATGGAAAAGTGCACATTAGCTGTCGTACTGGTATACAGATCGCCAACGAGCGATGCTAATGAGTTTATGGAAAAACTGTTTATCAGCGATGTGATTTTGTGATACTTTGTGGGGATCTGAACATTAACTGGCAGGATAGTTGTTCTTGTACAAACAAACTCCGTGATGTCATTGAGGCGTATGGTATGGTTAATAAACACCAAAGGCCAGCCAGATTACATATCAATAGTGATGGTGTAGTATCGGGGACAGAAATAGATTACCTTGTCTGCAATCTTTCAGAAGTGTTTTTTCACATTGATGTCTTTGATCCTGGGCTTTCGGATCATTCGGCACAGTTATTGACGATAAGGGTGCCGGGTTGTTCGGGCCGACGGGATGATGAACCAGCAGTTTATCATGTGCGAGATTTATGTGATGCGAATGTTGAGTGGTTCCGATACACAAAGGGGGATGTGAAAGGACTATGAACAATTATCGCCCTGTATCGGTGCTTAGTGCGTTCTCTTAGGTGTTCGAGAAGGTCATCTACATGCAGATTATGAAGTATTTGGACAGCAGCGGTGTGGTTAGCGATTCGCAGCACGGATTCCGACCGCGAAGATCAACAGAGACGGCCTGTATAGATTTCGTGGAACATCTAAGAAAGTGGATAGACGAAAAAAACTAGTGACTGGCTTCTTTTTCGATTTTTCTGCGGCGTTTGACTGTGTGGATAGTGAATTTGTAGAGGAAAAGCTCTATGCGATGGGGTTCCCTGGGAATGTACTGAACATGATCATGTCTTTTTTGCGTGGCAGGGATATACTTGTCAATGTGAACGGAGCGTATTCGGACAAATTTAGTGTCGGACTCGGGGTGCCCCAGGGTTCCATCTTGGGACCGCTTATTTTTGTATTATTCATTTATGATATGAAGGACTATATAAGTAATGGTCATCTAATCAATTATGCGGATGATACCTCGATTGTGGTGGATGCTGAGGATCCAGAGCAGCTGGAGGCTCGTGTTGGCAATGTTGTGTGCGCACTCGAGGAATGGTGTTATAAAAATCGTTTAATTTTAAACAGCAGTAAGACGGTAAGAATAAACTTTTGTAAATCAAATAACATAACGTCATTGAATACGGGCGGTACTGAATGCACAAGGTTTTTGGGTGTTTGCATAGACTCGGGTCTGGCTTGGACTGTGCATATAGAAAACGTAATCGCAAAGACAAATAAAAGTTCCTATGCTATACTGAAGTTAAAGAACTGTTTGGATCATGAAGGATTACTCCAGATATATTACGCGATGGTTTACCCACAGTTGGCATATAATATTATCGTATGGGGTAGAGGGGCAGAACTGAATAGACTTTTTATTGCACAAAAGAGGATTGTCCGTTTAATATTTAATATCGAGAGTGGAGATACATGTCGGGACGCCTTCAGAGGCTGCAGTATTCTGACAGTGCCGTGTACAAATGTGCTATATTTGCATATCAAAGTGGGCATCTTTTTGCCACCAATTCACAGAATCATACGTATGAAACTCGAAATCGTGATTCTTTTCGAATGCCACTACATAGAACGTCCGGATATGAAAGTTCCCCTTATTATGCTTGCATTAGCGTATACAACCGACTGCCAAAGCAAATAAGAGACAGTAAAACGATCAATAACTTTAAGAGTATGTTGAAGCAATACTTTGCTAATGAGTGTTTTTACAATGTCAAAGAATATCTTACCTGATTGGGTAGAGCTGTTTGTGTATAACCGTAGATGTGATATTGTACTTGTATTTATATTATTGTGACGAAACTTATACTATATAATAGTCTTTGAGTTAATAAAAATTATTATTATTATTATTATTATTATAAATTACCTATTTCCTAATTATTATAAATTCTCAAATTTGCGTTACATAAAACTGACGACTAATTTTCGTAGTTCTAGTATGGGGGTGTTCGATTACACTCGCAAGTACCATAAGCGTCTTATCCTCACCAGTTATTGATTTTTCCGCTCTTTCTTTCATATTCAATACTTTCTGGTCACTCAAACCGTTCTTTTATACTTTTGAAGGTTTCTGGCTTCGGTTGACTTCTATCAGGGATCGTTGTGCATAAAGTCTGGATGCTAGCAAAGAGTTTCTATCAGATTCACCCAAAACGTCAATCATATATATTAACTCTTCATAAGAATAATTCATTTGAATGATAAGTAATAGCGATGCTTTTATAAGTTTGACATAAATGCATACCGACTTTCTTTAACAGTTGACTCAGGCAATCGGCCGCATTCCTTTATTGTACGAATATTTGGGTGCTAAGAACAGTGCCAGTAGTTCTTTATTTGACCGCTAATTACTCCTATAGTGATTATCTCAGAAATTACAAAAGATAGGTAAAAACGAAAGAGAATAAAAGAGGGAACAAACGGCCACAATAAAATACCGGGTGTTCCATTTAAAAAAAAAAGTTTTTGGTATGTGAAAATTTCAACAAGTAGGCTTTGAAAAAGCAAAGTTTTTTGAGATATTGTCGAGTGCAACTTATACCAAATGATGCAAAATTTTCTTGGTTACAAGCACCACCAAAGTTAATGTTTTTACTTTTAAAAACAATGAAAATTTTTTTTTTCTGAACACGTGTTTTCGTCAAATATTTTCAAAAAAAATTAATAACTCAAAAACTAATGGCTCAATTTTGAAAAAGAAAAAACAGTTAAATAGACAATTTAAAACAGTACTAGAAAATCCAAAAATATATAGTGAGTCATAAAAAAAAATTCATGCATTTCCATTGAAACCAGAAGTGCGTCAGAGATTAAAGTATTTTTAGAATATACGCCCCAAGCAACCATGAATCGTCCACTAATTGTTTTTTCTTTTATGTAAAACACAAACGTGCAATCAAAGAAGCGGCTACTAATGGCGCACCCTGTATACGTATGTACGATTCGCACATAAGTATGTATATACTAGAATCGCTCTCGCAACCGACATGCGCCACCAAAAATAAAATGGCGTCAAATTTGAGACGTTGCAAAATTTGATCTGTCAAGTATACAGTCCTCCGTAGTCAAGTAATATTAATTTTGACACTATAACCCTAAATGATCAATTAGACTTGTGGTTTTATTAATTTGATAATAATTTTGATTAAGTACTATTGAAAAGAAGAATATAATGATTATTTTATATTTGTATGAACTTGTCTGCTGTTAGTAATTAGATATAAATATAAAAAAGGTTAGATTTTCAGAGAAAATTGAACTTTTGAAATTCATTTAAACATTCAGGAATGTATTTAATAATTATGTTTGAGCTAGTTTTACTACAGACAATAATGATATTTAGTAACAAAGACAATTGTACAGCAGTATCCTTTCTAATAGTGCTATATTGCTTTTCCATTAAATGCATCAAAATTGTTAAAGTATTTTTACATGCAACAGCGAGGTCATCCACCATTCCTCTATTACATTCAACATGGTTATACCTTCTTAAATTTGAAAACTTTCTAAACAGTATTACTTATGCGATCTTCAAATAATTGTTATTTTAGTTAGAGTCATCTACTTCCTCGATTAGACAGAGTTCTTTCTTAACTGATCAAATAAGTACAAATTATTGTAACTATCGTAATCTTCTGCCGAAGCATTACGAACAAATATATTAACAGGTTCCAAAATCTGTCTTTGACATTTGATATAGATACTGAATTTAATCCGTCTCCAATCCTTTATAAGCTACATTCGTTTTATCAGTTACGTGATTATTCTAAATAACATAAAGCAATTACAAGTAAAACCAAGCATTTCTGTTGAATAAAACTTACCTTCTCGTATATAATTTGGTTTAGATCAATTGTATTTGACTTTAATAACTTTCACAGTCGCTACTACCGCTATCATTAATACAAAATATTACTGGATTAATATCTGTTTTATCAATTTCTATTTCCCTATCCCACGACGTCTTTATTTCTTGTTCAATATGAGTGATGGTAGCCCAAGTTTCATGTGTAATTGTTCGAAAAACGCTGTACTGAATACTAGTCACCTGCTTGTCAAACGCTACGCTTGTCAAGTGTCATACGCTCCATGAAAATAAAAATCTGACAACAATGCTCAGAATAGCCACGTATCAAATAAAATATTGATATAGAAAAGTAATATTTAATAATTATATCTATAATATTTAATTTCTAACTGACTTTCATGTAATAGTATTTTACTAGCCGTAGCTATTTATCCTAAAATATTAATTAGTTGGTTGAATTTTATTGTTCTAAAATTGTTCCGGTTGATTGGAATTTGTAGTGGTATTGAATCAGCGTTTTTAGTTCGTACTTTTGCCGTGTCGGTTGCGAAAACGACCCGACTATATATATACATATAATATGAAATAGTTACTACTTTAATAATAGTAGAATTTTGGGCTGGATATTTGATTTAAAACACAATCGTTGGCTAAATAACGTTTCGGAAATATATTTATTCCTTCATCAGATCTACAAAATATATATTAGGGACAACTGTTAAGTAAACTATAAATTATCTTACAATTGCCACACTAGGACATAAAATATATGGGTTTGACAAACATTAAAAACATAACATGATATGAGAGTGACTTATAAGTATAAATGTCAAGATGACATATACAAAATTGTAAACAAAAAAAATTTTCTACAAAGCGCACACCAGGTTTCAAACTTCAGATATATCACACTGTTAAATTTATGTGTCTTATTTAAAAAACAATATTTTATATACCTAGAATATTTGAAAAAACTAAAAGTGGTAATCATGTACCTATATGAAAAACATGAAAATTAGTGAATTTTAATTTTATTCAAAATGTTGTTATTAACAAATTTTAGTAAACCTGAATAAATGTTGCTAAAATTTCGGGAGTCTGATCTGGAGTTAATATTTGGTGTAAAAACATTAATACAAAGAGTTTCTAGAAATAATCTCATAGTCAAATTAGATTCTTTATATAAGATGTTAGTTCGATCAAATAGTATGGAATGACCAGTAGTATATACATGTGATGCTAATTTACATGCATTAGGTTTATTTCGGGCATCACTTTTATGTTGTGTATTACGTTCTTTAATTCTTTGTTTAGTTTGACCTATGTAGAATTTTTTACAATCATTACATACTAAACCGTAAACCATATTACTATTATATGTCAAATCTAATTTATCTTTAAGTGGTGTAAATAATTTTGAGACAGAATTAGCTGATGTGTATGCTATGGATACTTTTTCCTTAAATAAATCCCTAATATAGTTAGTAAGGCCTGGTATATAAGATATTTTTTTATATTTTAGAGGCTCAATGTACTACCTACAGATCCTACCAATATTGCCGTTGAAACTGTTTTAGCAGAATGTGAGGATATTCTTACTGTCATAGATGACCCTGATAAAGACTATTATAGATCTGAAATTACATATTTTATTCCTAACTATTTAAAAAATCACCGCCATAACTTACAGTATAATAAAATAGACAAAAAATGCAGGAATTTCTTGAAACAAAACGAACATCTAATCATTACAAAGTCAGATAAAAGCAATGTAACAGTTGTTATGGATAAAAATGAATATAACAATAAAATGGCTGAACTCTTAAATGATATTAGCACTTTCAAACAAATTAAAAAAAAAAACATACCTTTAAGGCCCATAGTATCTAGTATTGATAGCCATAGTAGGAGTTTGGCTAAATTCATATCCATTATTTTAGACAATTCATTTGAAACATATAACAAATATAAACTAGTAGATACATTTGAATTTGCAAAAAAGGTTAATAATCTCACTATTCCAGAAAACCATATTTTAGTTTCCTTTGATGTTGTGAGTCTTTTTACGAACATACCTACAAATTTGACAATTAACATTATTAGAGATAATTGGTCACTTATCAGGGATCACACTAACATTCCATGTGACGATTTCATTGAGTTGTTGGAGTGATTATTTGATAGTGTGCATTTCACTTTTAATGGACGTCATTTTGTGCAAACTTTTGGTACACCAATGGGGTCCCCTTTGTCACCTAGTATAGCCGATATCATTATGAATACTATGATTGATTATGTAATAACAACTTCAAATGTTAATATCAATTTTATTTACCACTACGTAGATGATATCATTGCTTTAGTACCTATCTATGAGGTTGAACACCTGTTAAACGCTTTCAATTCTTACAATGACCATTTGCGTTTTTCAATTGAAAAAGAAAATAATAACTCTATCTCTTTCTTAGACTCCCTGATCACACACAATAACAGTGTCATAAAATTAAGGTGGTATAGAAAACTAACAAATTCAAACCGTCTATTGAACTACCATTCTAATTGTCCAAAAAAATATAAAATTAATCTTATTAAGAGTCTAAAAAGTAGAATATTAAACATTACACATTCTGATTTTCAACATGATGATTTAGTAATTTTGAGAAACATATTGATAAAAAATAATTTTCCTATGGCTTTAGAAATCAAATTCTTTTTTCCACATCTAACATTAGTTATGTTAATAATCGTATAATAAATCTAGTCATTGAAAACCCTTCAGTTCAACTAAATAATGACAACATTGAGCCTCTAAAATATAAAAAAATTTCTTATATACCAGGCCTTACTAACTATATTAGGGATTTATTTAAGGAAAAAGTATCCATAGCATACACATCAGCTAATTCTGTCTCAAAATTATTTACACCACATAAAGATAAATTAAATTTGACATATAATAGTAATGTGGTTTACGGTTTAGTATGTAATGATTGTAAAAAATTCTACATAGGTCAAACTAAACAAAGAAATAAAGAACGTAATACACAACATAAAAGTGATGCCCGAAATAAACCTAATGCATGTAAATTAGCATCACATGTATATACTACTGGTCATTCCATACTATTTGATCGAACTAACATCTTATATAAAGAATCTAATTTGACTAAGAGATTATTTCTAGAAACTCTTTGTATTAATGTTTTTACACCAAATATTAACTCCAGATCAGACTCCCAAAATTTTAGCAACATTTATTCAGGTTTACTAAAATTTGTTAATGACAAAATTTTGAATAAAATTAAAATTCACTAATTTTCATGTTTTTCATATACATGATTACCACTTTTAGTTTTTTCAAATATTATAGGTATATAAAATATTGTTTTTTAAATAAGACACATATAAATTTAACAGTGTGATATATCTGAAGTTTGAAACCTGATGTGCGCTTTGTAGAAAAAATTTTTTTTTTGTTTACAATTTTGTATATGTCATCTTGACATTTATACTTATAAGTCACTCTCATATCATGTTATGTTTTTAATGTTTGTCAAACCCATATATTTTATGTCCTAGTGTGGCAATTGTAAGATAATTTATAGTTTACTTAACAGTTGTCCCTAATTATATATTTTGTAGATCTGATGAAGGAATAAATATATTTCCGAAACGTTGTTTAGCCAACGATTGTGTTTTAAATCAAATATCCAGCCCAAAATTCTACTATTATTAAAGTAGTAACTATTTCATATTATATTATATTAGCTAATTATCAGTAATTATATCTTTAATCTGACTATATATACATATATATGCACGGAAGATTTCTTGAAAGTAGCGGCATTTATATATGAAAATTGAAAATTACTTGCTTTCATATCTATCAACTAATGAACTTAAGGAAAAGAATTCGCCATTACCGAGGACTAACTGTTAATTTCGCCACTGCTCATCAGCTCGGTATCTGAGCAGTGGCGAAACTAACAGTTAGCCCTCGGTTACTCGAGGCTCGCGAAGTTTGAACTAAACAATATTGGGTCACTTGTAACTAAGCATTTGATCTTTTTAGTAGCGACTATATATTGCATTTATTTTAATTATAGAGTAAAGAATTCGCGCCCTACCTGCATGTGGATTCAAAGATGTCATCTATAAAATTTGAAAATGTGTCATTTGATTATGGTCCTGGAAAAGAAGTTTTAAGGAATTTTACAGCAACTATACCTGCAGGAAAGAAAATTGCTATTGTTGGAGGTTCTGGTTCAGGGTACGTTCGTATAAAACATAAAATCTATTAAGTAACTTTTCTTTATACTAAACATTAAATACCAACACATTTTTCAGGAAATCTACAATTGTCAGATTATTATATAGATTCTATGAACCGAAAGAAGGACGAATTCTGATTTCAAATCACGACATCAAAGATATTAACCTGGAGAGTCTACGAAAAGCCATCGCAATAGTACCCCAAGATTCAGTACTCTTTCACGATACAATAAAACATAATTTACATTACGGTGATTTAAACGCGTCAGAAGATGAGGTTATAGAAGCTTCTAAAATGTCAGAACTTCACGATTCGATAACAAAATGGCCGAATGGATATGAAACGCAAGTTGGAGAAAGGGGTTTAAAATTATCTGGAGGCGAAAAACAAAGAGCAGCAATCGCTAGAGCAATATTAAAAAATACGCCGATTCTTGTATTTGATGAAGCGACGAGTTCCCTAGATTCAATAACAGAATATGTAATAATATTGTATTATTCCAATATTTTTTTATTATATTTGTTTGTTTTTGTTACAGACTATTCTTCAGGCGTTACGTAGAGCAACTAAAGGAAAAACAAGCATTTGTATTGCTCATAGATTAAGTACAGTAATGGACGCAGATGAAATTTTAGTTCTAGAAAATGGTAAAGTATCGGAATCTGGTACTCACGACGCATTAATTAAGGATCCAAATAGTTTATATAGTAAATTATGGTCTGCCCAAAATCATACAAAAAATTAATGAGACATTAATAGACTTTTATTTTTTGAAACTCTATTTATTACTCTTTTAAGTTACTTTAAAGAATGAATGAATGAATTTGAAGGAACACACTGTCATGCTAATTGTAATATATGTAAGATTAATAAGATATATTAACATCCTGTGTATAATATTATTATATTACATATTTTAAATACAAGTATTGTATTACTATTATTCACAATAATACCTATGATGTACTAATTTACTCATAATTTGAAATAAGCTGAAGACTTTCACCGCTTAAATTAATTTAGTAAAGATTCCCTCTATTAATCTATTTTAATGAAATATCTTTAAAAATAGAGAATCAAATTGATAATATTGTTTGATGTGTTTAATAAACAGCTAATAGAACCGTTAAAGCCTATGGTCTTATACCTAGAGAAATTTGGTAAAACATTGTTAAAAAATATTCGTCAGCTAAATTTGAATTTTGAAGTTGCATAATCTAACTATGGAGACTGTTGAATGGATTTTAAAATACATTTAATATTCGGCTCTGTGATGAGGTTTTTGTACCGTATTCCCTACATATTAAAACCAAGTGCCGGGCTGTGAAGCATAAGATGTCTGCATATAGGACTGCAATATTGATTAAATCGTTCTAATTTTATTTATCAAATATCTTTCCACATATAAATTATGTCAAGATCACCTTGAGATGTTCTTTAGTGCTATTTGGAGTTACTGTGGATTTAACAATAATCCCTCCTAAACAGTTTCTGATTGCATATAAGAAGTTGTTGCACGGAAACTATGTAACTTGATAGAAATAGAGATAGAAAAGAGATAAGGAAGAAAGAAAAAGTACTACGTAGCGGTCTTTCTACGAGAGCCGGAATCATTCGGGTCTAGAAACTCTACTGTCTACTTTAAAAATGTAAGCTAAAAACTGGCGTTTTAGTGTAGCTTTTAATAAGTTTCATTTGGTTTGTTTGGTACATCACATTATTTTATTATAATATTCGATTATATTTTATTCGCGCGTCTTTGCTTTCTACGTGCATGCCTATAGTAACGAAACAAGCCCACAAAGAAGCAGACATCCGGGCGACGACAAAAGGAGAGTAAACATTAACGCGACGCATCATAAATCATCCACATGTGTATAATGTGTGGCCGACGGAGGGTCTGTCGTATGTTCTATAAACATCGAGAAAAGATGGAGTTTTCGCGAATGTTTCCAGATGTTTCGTATGCGTATATAAAAGCAGTTGAACCGATGGATCATTCATTCCGGAATAAGAGATTCATTCAATAGTCTCGTGCGGAACAGGCAGATAAATAAATAAACATAAATAAATACTTCCTTGAGTGGTAGTCGAAGAGTAAGCATAAATAAGTGAATGTAGTTGTTACATAAATATTCCGGAACATAAATATAAGTGATATAAATACGGTACAGTGTTACATAAATAACAGTAGTGAAATAAATACATGTGTTAATTCATTTATAGTAGTTTTAAGTGCGTTACATTTATTTTACATTTTTATATTTTGATTAGTTTTATATTTTTATATTGTAATTAATTTTACGTGTGTGAATATACAGACTGTTTCAAAACAATTGCACGAGTTGTTTATTGCGAATCCGAAAACGCAACACTATGTTTACAGTCACATTTTTCGACATCGGAAAAATCACAACTGCATGTAGACAGTAAAAGCAATGATTATAATGAAGTGTAATACTTCTGAAGATTTTCTAAAACAAATTCAGTGTGTGAGTAAATATTAGTTTTGTTTTCATCTTTCCTTTCTTACACTTTGTATTTATATATATATTTTTGTATTCCTATTTATATTTATCGATGTTTACTATTTACACTTTACTTAAAGGATTTTTTCCAAACAAATTTCTAGGCGCACGTATTTACGTGTGCTTCGTACGCAGTTTGTCCCACATTATGTTACGATAAAAATGGTCACCCTATTTATTTAACAGTTTCACTGATCCATTTTCGCTATTTTGCAATAACAACTTACTGGGTTCACTACTTCGCAAACACAAGACAATAGACAGCTTGCCTTGGCGGAAATAGCAAATGCACACATAACCGAAATTTATGAGAAAGATAATATCACAGTGAATGGTATGTCTCGAACAAAGACAGACTATAAGAGAGAAGCTGGGAAACAGGTCCGTAGCTGTTTCTATTCTCTTCCTTACCGAAGTTGTTCGGGCCGCCCGATTATGAACTATTGCTCTTACAGAGTATGGGTTTAGAAAGCAGAAAGAAATTTTCTTTCTATTTAGTTACAGAGTTTCCATGCAGGTTCTTTACATGCAAATTGTATTGAATAGGCATCAACAACTCGTCTTGCAATTACTACTATTTCATCAAAAAAGAAACATGAGATTGAGCCAGAAATTTATGATTATAACTACAGTGACCATAACTATGCTGCAACTAGTTTAAATTATTCTAAAACTGTATCAGTTTATGTTCAAGATGTTGTAGAACATGTCCCTGAATTTGTGGTAAAAAACGTAAAAAAACATTTAGATTGCGGCATATGTTTAAAAGCAATGCAGAGTGTGACATATCTCATTCTACATTAATTATTAAAAAAACTATAGTAACTTTAAACAGTGTTTTATGCAACAATCGAAAGACGTTATTCATATTTGTAAAAGTGCTGAAAGTGAAATTTGAATTGTATAATGCCAACAAATTGAAAGAAAAAATGTAATGGCCTAATTTTATATAAATGTTCTGACCAATGTTTATGGTACAATTTTCAACTCTTATAAAGAACACATGTAAGACCACGATCTCGACAATACACATATTGTAAATTTAATTAAAATTATTAGTTTTAATTATTGTAATATTAAATTATATTATCAAGGTCATTCACCTTCATGATGTAATCTATTTTTTTAAATTATTAAAACTAATAATTTTAATTAAATTTACAATATGATTATTGTTGACATCGTGGTCATACATGTGTTCTTTATAATAGTTAAAAATTGCACCATAAACACTGCTCAGAACATTTATATACAATTAGGCCATTACATTTTATTCTTTTAATTTGTTGGCATTATAAAATTATAATTTCACTTTCAGCACTTTTACAAATATAAATAACGTCTTTCGATTGTTGCATTAAGCACTTCTTAAAATTACTATAGTCTTTTAATTATGAATGTAGAATGAGATATGTCACACTGGATTGCTTTTAAACATATGCCGCAATCTAAATGTTTTTTTACGTTTTTTACCACAAATCTAGCGACATATTCTACAACAAATATTCGACTAAATTAAGAAATAAGTTTCTTAGTAATAAATGTGTACCACAAATTGCTTTGAGTTTTATTTTTGATAACTGCAAATGGAATTGACTGGTCTTTAAAATTTTTTTAAAGTTATTTGAGGTACCTACGATAAACAAAATTTGTGGGTTATAT
This sequence comes from Amphimallon solstitiale, assembly GCA_963170755.1. NCBI lineage: Eukaryota > Metazoa > Arthropoda > Insecta > Coleoptera > Scarabaeidae > Amphimallon > Amphimallon solstitiale. Next base: position 833,021 of record OY720679.1, on the reverse strand, counting down.
ATTCAGATTTTGTTTTACAAATATTCTTAAAATATCAAGATCATGATCTTTTTAAACAAATAATCTTCAAATAGCAAGATTGAAGTTTTTGCTGAACTAAAATAAACGATTTTCTATACTTTTATAGTACAAAATCTAGGTATATAGCTTGGAGCCCACGCGTGACGTCACCTGCGTAGAATTACGTTTGCTTCACTACATGAATGTTAAGGCATGTCTATAATGTTTAAATGGTCTAAGTATATTACTATACCTTGTCTCAGAATAAGGAGTGATTCAAGTATCGCGCCAAAATGGTACATATTTTTCATTGGTTCTTGCGTAGACAAATATAAAATGGGAAAATAAGTACGTGATATCCGCCATATTTGATAACATAACTAAGCCTTAACCTATAAACATTTTCTTACATTTTTGCTTTGATTTATTATATTTTATTGTGTTATTAAATATATTCTGTAGGATTATTAAGAGATCTGGGTTATTCAATCTTTTCCAGTTCTATGGATGTTATTTGTATGATTATGGATGGTTCCTAGTAACATTTTATTATGTTGACGTTAAATGGTTATGTGGAATACTAGATTAGTCCTTGTGCTGAGTGCAGTATATCTGGTGATCGCCATTTACAGAAAATTGATATCGATGTGTATGAAAATACTTCGTCAATTGCAAGATATTAGACGGTTCAGTTTCACTCAGACAAAACCGACTCGTGTTTTGTCGGCTCTCGGGCACCGTATTACCTACCAGTTTCCCCGAGAGCCGACAAAACACGAGTCGGTCTAGTCTGAGGCGTCTGAGTGAAACTGAACCGTATTCCCCTATCTAGCCCATGTATACAAGATATAAACAGAGCTCCTTTCTTTTTACTGAGCAATAACCGTGTTTAAGTTTGTTGGAAATGAACCTTTGATGTTTCTATTGCCAATATTGATATTTATTGCGTTTTGTTTTTTTCACTTTCATATGTTAAATTGGATATGTCTGCGCAAAGGAATACTTCAGCACCAAGATATTCTGGAATAATATTCAGAAAGGCGATGAAAAGTAATGGTACCAGGATTGAACCTAGCGGGGTTATATAGTTTGCCGAACGCATTCCAACCTCTCGTCACTTAATTTCAATTGCACTCGGTTTGTAAAAAATGAGTCGATAACATTAAGTTGAATGCTCGAACTACCTAATATTCTGGTTTCTGCCGGCCCGCGAGCGCTACCAATCCGTCCACCACACGTTATGGTGTGCTAAGTGATACTTATACGCAGAATTTGTTCTAATATATGTTTAGTGCGTGTGCGAAGCTGTGAAAAAATAAGAGAACTTCAACCAAAAAAAAACGTATTTATTTAAAATAGAACACCGAAATTGTGTTTAAGGAATCATATTGAGCCCTTCAACAGCCATTCTTTTTGTTAAGTAGGCTCTATACCAATCTATGATATTTTAGAATATATTCTAGTTTATTTTAAAATCTTATTCATGAGTTAAAATAATAGTAGCCATGGAAAACCAGAGTAGCCACGAAATCACATTGCTTTCTAAACGTATTTATTGTTGTTTGTTGTTGTTCGTGTCGCCGATATCATGTGATCTTACGTCGCTGGATTTATTTTAATGGGGATATATTAAGGATAAGGTTTATGAGGAACAACCCAGAAGAAGGCAGAATATGAATACAAAAATAGAAATGTTTATCGAGAAATATCTACCGAAACTTACCAAAGATCCGAACAACAGTTTTTACAAAGAATCGATCTATCTACTCCAGTGGAAGACCATATCTTTGACCATTTAATATGATTTTGGTAAATCTAGTAATTTATTATTTTGTTTCTTTAATATGCTTTAAATATATAATTTCCACCTAATTTCATAAGTAATAATAATAATAATAATATATGCTGAGCATAGAACACGTCAATTACAATATAAACATTGCTACCCTCTTGTAATTAAATTCAAAGAAGGTAGTGAATTAAGCACCACCACGGTAACTAACCTTCTTTTTAAAATTTCAAAGGACGCTTGTCTATTAATTAATCACCAACTTATACCACCCAGTCTTACCTCTTACTTCCCCAAGGGTCGATGTTAAATATGGGAGTCAGCACTGCCTCCAGCTACAGTCGGGGAGGGCGAGTTCGAACACCGTACTAAGTCGAAGGTTATGATGTCAGGGCGCCTATCCGTAATAATGTGCTGAGCCCAACAGATATTCAGACCCCGGACCAGATCCAATATACAACCCCCAAGTGATAAGTAAATAAGACCAATACACACTCATTCAACTTAACAAACAGTTTATTAAAATTAGTTCTCAGATTCAACAGCGTATTTCCAGTACTTGTACAAAAAAAAAACGGCTATATATACAATCTCTAACTTCCACGAGGTAACTAGATCAAGGCAGGAAAAAAACAATGAAGTGAAACACACACGCAACTCCGTTGCAAATTCAGTGTCGTAATATTACAAATTTTAGAAGTTCAATTAAAAGAAGTTAAAAGGTGAACACAAGAACAACTTATAAACTAACATTGATTCACCAACATTATTCTTACAAGTACACAGTTATAAGGCAATTTGCCAAAAGTCCCTCTAAAGTCGAACAGTTTGCTCGTATAATGCAACACGTCAACCAAAATGAAACACTCTGTATACCAGAGGCATTCGACAATCTATTCGACGTTAGAAATCAGACTTATAGTTGTAAAATATCTAATTCTATAAAGAAATAGCGCTAGTTAACTATGCTTTACAAGTAGAATATGCAATTACATAAAATTCATTAATTCCTTACGGAATTACACCAAAATTAAATTACAAACATTGATTAAATGCATCAAAAATTATCTACGAATTTACACAAGTTCGCTGTGAGGCCACACTGCCACACACATCCAAAATTTAATTCAATTTCTAAATCCAAAAATAAAAATGGCTACGTAACGTCTCCAAAAATGTCAAAGTAACCTCCAAATGGGGTCACTATTGTTAATAACTACGTTAAATTAATTAATTCAAAAAAACATAAAGGCTCACAGGCCATAAGAAGTTAGATTAAGAATTTACGATTACTTATTTGATTAATTAGGCCGGAAAATTGAAATTCACTGTTCAAATTGTACGTTATTGACACAAATTTTGTCAAACTGCTAAGTCAATTAAATTCTACCCTCTGGGTAATATCAGAGAAAGATTCACACAGACACAATACCTTAAAACATCACATCCACAGCTTCCAAACACGACAAATCCTTCGGATCCACACGATACCAGGTATATGCCCTCCTATCTTGGGTTTACGACACCTCAAGTGATAGCGTTCGAAGGCTACAGTGTACCAATAAACTGCACCTTAAATGTGCCCTCACCACAAGATCTAACCACAATTTCCTGGACGTTGGAAAATTACTAGCACGTGTTCCTCTCGTATTAACTTCAACCAACAATGCTCAAATGAGGTTGCAATCAGGCCTAACACCAGCAGCTAAATTGAATATAGAAACGACACAAATTAGGATCGATTAGACACGTGGAAAGTATACTTACAGCAGCTTATCAAATTCCCAAAGCACAGAAGAAATATCCTTGTAAGACTCAAATAAACGTCAAAAATTTACCAATAAACCTCGAGAATCACAATAAAATCCGCTTTTGGAAGCGATTATCGACGATAAAACTTAACTTTCCATATTCTCAAGGCAGCTAAGGGAAAATGTTCTGCTCTCGTGTCTAACCTCTCGCAACGACCGTTAAAAATCAAAAGAGAAAGAACCTAACGTGTCAAAACCCGACCAAACAATCCAACTACGGCAAACGCCCTAAGCGAACAAATGAACCAACTAATACTTGAAACGTACGACAGAAATACAGGTTCAATCAACCACAGAAAATGGAAAAATAATTATTAACAATTTGTTGCATAACTCTGGGCCCAAGAAGTCCAGAAAAAAAAGGAAGTTAGACAAATTAATAGTAACAAATTAATTAAATTAACAACATACGCCATCTACCCGGCAATAACAGATTTACGTTACACCCACCTATGCAGGCCAGAACGCGTGTAATAGAAATCTTAAGCACTTCTACTCCAGATGGCAGTAGTAGTAGGAAAACGACATAAATTAAATCAAAACGAATACTTCTCCGACAACTAAAAATAAACCATTAAAGGATATAATACAACCAAAAAAAAAAAACGTAACAATTCCTCCCTTACCACAAAAGGTTATTTACTTGTAAATTACCGTTAAGCCAAGAGTTATGAAACCAGGAACTGGACTGTGCGTAACACCACATATAACATACGAAACAAGGAACCAAGTTAAAGATCGACAACGACTAGGCAAAAAGGAAGACGAATGTGCGCGACCATGTCCGACAGCAACCGCAGCATCACCAAATGCTTGACCAAAACCACCACGCGGTCCTTCGGCATTCAGCCGGTACGGGGAATTAACGAGGGATAAATAAAAAAAACATGGGTGTCGAGATTCTGCACAGACGCGCCCCGAGACCTGACCAACCGACAGCCCAGTACCACTGATAGCATCAAAAAGGAAATGGAGTAGACGGGTTACGTTACGGTGTGCCCGGCCGGCGGTGATCCTTACGACGGTCGAAGGCACAGGAAATAGGAATAGATACTACCAATAGACCAAGATGCGGGAAAGGCAACCCCCGGAACGACACTCTGCAGACACGCGACGGTAAAAGAGAACTTTGGGTGAGGCCCTCGGTATCTCAAAACAAACAAAATAAAAAGGTGAACTAAAAAGGGGTTTATTACTACAGATACGGGATACAAAGCGGAATAAGGAGAGGTATTTAAAGATAGGGTAGCGCAGAATGGTGAATCTACTAAAGACACAGACGGCACGTCCACGCGACAAACGTATATTCCGGAAACACAACAACGAAGATCGCCAAACAAAAACAAAAAAAAAAGGACATAGCAAAAGGAGTTTAAAGTCTGGACCGGCGTTGTCCCGACTGAAACGCTGAAGGCGAGCGATAAGCCATAAGGCGAAAGTCAATATCAAATCCTGGAGGTAACATTTTGACAATAACAATAGCAAATAGATCGCCAGGACACGACCCTTGGAAGGCTGAGAACTATCAAATAAAGACTGTTCTTCTTTATACCTTCGCAAATAAACGTCTAATCAGGAAGAGAATGTCAATACGACATATCCAACACGATAGAATAACTATCAATTGCAAATTCTAGACCATACGATACGTAACATAATCCCAAAATGGTAAAGGTTCTAGAACTGCTATACGGTACGAAGTCATAAAATCGTTATTACTTAATCGTAAACAATACGAAGTCATATTCGGTACGGAACGTCATATCAGTACGGAAGAGTCGAAATCGGAACAAAAGTCAGAATCGGTACAAAATACATAACTATCAAAGTTACACGGAAGTCGGAAATAATAACTTAACTAACGTAAGTTATGCGGTACTCAAAGGTAACATACAGAGTTACACGAAATTAATCCACCCAAATCAATCGTCGCTGTGTGGGCTATCGACAAAACATAGGGAGAACATCCCAATTCAGAACACGTAAAGAAATACGTCGAACCCACGACAACTAGAATTGAAGATGTTAAAAGAAACGGGGGAAACTGAGAATTTTTGGGACGCCTTTTACGCCCAGGCATTAAACCCACAGGTATATTCGTTAGGCCTACCTGCAAACCGAAGACTTGCAAAGATTAATCGTCGTTAGGTTGTGCTTTAAGATGTTCAACACTCCATGTACCCGGAAGCACATCACCATCACAATTTTTAAGTTCATAAGAGTTATTAGACATACGGCGATGGATCATGAACGGACCAATATACTTATCTGCTAACTTCGCAGAATAAAATTTCGCAGCATCGGACAAAACAAAATTCCTACGCCAAACCAACTGATTAGGCAGGAAGGAGACAGGACGATGTCTAAGATCGTAGCGAACTTTAGACTTCTCATAAGCTTTCTGTAGACGGTTCTTAATGTCACTATAGAGTCTCGAAAAATTAGAAGATCGACACATAAAATCTTCCGGATTTCTTTGACACGTTTCGACGGCATTTTCGTCATCCACCGGAGTATGGAAGTTACGTTCACCGGTAAGATACATTTCTCTGCCAAAATTTACGAAATAAGGAGTATGACCAAGAACCTCATGTTTTGCCGTGCGAATAGCACAAGATATTTTCGGAAGGAATAGGTCCCAGTCACGATGATTATCGGACACATACGATACCAACATAGTCTTAATAACACGATTAATGCGTTCAACGGGATTTGCTTGAGGGTGATAGTACGACGTATACGAAGGACTAACCTTGTATTTCTCTAAAAATTGACGATATTCCCTAGAACGAAACTGAACACCATTATCGCTAATCACCTTACGAGGAGTTCCAAAAAGTAAAAATACATGATTTTCTAAGAATTCTATGATCTTTTTAGTCGAGGCTTTCCGCAAAGCACACGTTAAAACAAACTTACTGAAACAGTCAGATACGACAAGAATATAACTAAAACCACGTTTGGTTCTCGGTAACGGACCCACAATATCCACACTCAAAACGTCCCAAGGTCTGTCAATGAGAGAATGACCTCCCATACGACCAGCAGGTTTTCGTTGTTCAGGTTTAGTTTTGATGCAAGTAGGACAACGACGTACATAACGGATTACATCATGAACCATTCCAGGCCAGAAATATTTTTGGTAAAGACGATGAAGAGTTTTGAAGATACCTAGATGACCAGAAGTTGGTACATCATGGCAGGACGAAATGATCTCAGAACGACGTTCTTTAGGAACTACTATCTTCCAATCCTCATCCTCATTGTCAAAATATTTGTTAGAAGGACGTACAAATTTACAAAGTTGGCCATTGGCTATCTGGAATGTAGGGTATTTCTCCGGATTCGTTTTGACTGCTCTAAGTAGTCTGTGATACCACTTATCGGTTGATATGACGGAAATCGAAATAGAATCAACGACAGGAACCGATCGAGAGAGAGCATCAGGTACAACATGATCCTTACCTTTACGATGAATTATGTCGAAATCATATTGCTGCAGTCGTACAGCCCATCGCGCGAGTCGACCACTAGGAGATTGTAACTTACTTAACCAACATAAGGAATAATGGTCCGTAATGACGCGGAAGTGCGAACCCTCTATGTATGGACGCAACTTCTCAATCGACCACAAAACTGCTAAGCACTCTTTCTCGGTAGTCGAAAAGTTCCTTTCCGCACCAGTAAGCGAACGACTAAGATAGCAGATTACTCTTTCCTCGTTATCGATACTTTGAGTTAAAACAGCACCCAAACCAAAATTAGAGGCGTCAGTTTGTATCGTGAACTCTTTGCTAAAGTCAGGACAAGACAAAATAGGAGCTGTGATTAAATGTTGACGGATTTTTGACCATGCCTCGTCACAGAACTGATCCCAACGGAAAGGTTGATTTTTACGTAACAGATTTGTTAAAGGACCAACGAGAGAAGAAAAATTTGGTATGAACCGACGATACCAAGACGCCATACCAACAATACGTCTAACGCCAGATACTGAAGTTGGTGTCGGAATTTCAAGAATGGCTTTAACTTTGTCAGGGTCAACCAACAAACCCTGTTTATTAATTACGTAACCCAAATATTTCAGCTCATCACGGCAAAATAAACATTTCTCACGATTTAGAGTGAGACCAGCAGTCTCTATACGGGAAAGAACTTCACTTAAAATTTCTAAATGTTTTTCGAAAGTGGACGTAACAATGATGATATCATCCAAGTAGACGAAGACATGCGGTTCAAATTCAGGACCTAAAACCTGATCAATGAAGCGCATCCAGACGGCAGGAGAATTTGAGAGACCAAAAGGCAAGCGACGACACTGGAACAAACCCCGATTAGGGACAGTAAAGGCGGTATAAGGTCGAGACGACTCCTCAATAGGGATTTGCCAATAGGCGGATTTAATGTCCAAGGAAGTCAAGAACTTAGCATCACGAAGTTTATCCAAGGTATTCGTGACATAAGGCAAAGGGTAGGCATCACGTTCCGTAACTTTATTGAGCTTCCTATAGTCAATGCAAAATCTATAGGTTTTATCTTTCTTCGGAACCAATAAAATAGGAGACGACCAAGGACTATTAGATTTTTCAACAACACCCAGTTCTAACATGCGATCCAACTCTTTATCGACGATTTTCTGCATAGCAGGAGAAATAGGGTAATATCTTTGTTTAATAGGCGGACCATGGACAACAATACGATGTTCCACTAAATTAGTACAACCTAATTCTTTAGTCGATTTCGAAAAATGATTGTTAATGAGTTGATCTAATTGTTGTTGCTGAACGTCAGAAAGAACATGTTCAATTCCTATCGTATTAACCGAAGCAGGTTCAGACGAAAATACCCATTCACCACGTCGAAGGTCAGGGACAATACCCATAATTTTCCAGAAATCCGCGCCCAAGATCAACGTATGCGGTAAAGAAGGGACAACCAAAATATCTATAACGCTAATTTGATCACGAAGACCCATAGGCACTGAGATTTCACCCAAAGATCGGCACTTCTGTCCATTTGCTACAGTACATACCGTAATTTTAGACTTCAATGGAATATTCATGGAACGTAAAGTATTCCAACCAGGACCCCCCAAAATAGTGCGTGAGGCGCCAGAGTCAAGAAGACCTAAGAATGACCGATTAAAGATTGACACATTTAAATAAGGACGTTCGTCACCACGAGCGTTCGCGAGAATAAAATCTGTCTGATTCTTATGTCTACTATTCGTCGAATTATCAAAACGGCGTCCCAAACGACGACTTAGGACGTCCGACGAGCGTTTCCCGAACATGAAGGACAAGACGGAACAGTCACATTTGGTTTGCCACGAGTAGGAGGAGGAACATAAGCTTCGACTGAAATTCTGCGAGCTTCAAGTTGTTTACCATATTTTAAGAGTTGGGCGATAGACGTGATTTCAACTAAACCAAACTGTGTCTGATAAAATGGCAAAAGATTTTTCAGCATAATCTTAAGCTGAGTAGCTTCAGGAACATGAGTACAGAGACGTGAGAATAGATTTTTCATCATGGAAACGTAAATGCCAATCGACTCAAGAGAACCCTGAGTTCGATGCTTAATCTCGTCAAATAATCGATCATCATAATCGGGAGCCAAAAATTCAGTCCTCAAACCATCCAATACATCAGACCAATTAAAGAAGGAATCTTTATTAGCACGATACCAAATCAAGGCATCTCCCGTAAAAATATCTATAGCGGAATTGAATAAAATTTCGTCAGTTGAATGACGCGCGACCTTAAGTTCGTTCACACGTTCAATGAAAGCATTCACAGACATTTCGCGAGGGTTTCCCGAAAATTTTAGTCCCCACGTCGCGACAGGAACAGGTCTCAAAGGCGAAACCGGATTGGCCACAATAGGTTCGGATTCCCCATCACTAGATGACTCTTCGGACTCGAAATTTACTAACGGTCCTCCGGTGGTTAAATCTAAAATTGTGCTCTGTCCAAGCATAGTGCTTTTGCGAGCCGCTCTAGCCTTAATGGTTAATCGCACCCCCAGAGTACAAATTTGAGACACAAGTTGTGCACGTTGTTCAATTTCTGTTTCCGTTATTGGTTTACTACGTTGCGCACGACCGAAAGCACAAGCCAAAGAAGTCGACAACTTCTTGTACGCCGATGAAGTCCGCGTATCCGAAAAAGTAGCCAAGGTTGTCGTGATAACATCAATTTTTGCCTTAAGGGCATCAGCATCTTGAGTGAATGTAAACGGATACACCGGTACTAAAGTTTCAGGATCCTTACAAAAACGTTGCATAACTCTTAAGGAGCGACGCAACTCCTCGACCGTACCCCCACTCGTTGAACCGTATCTCGCTAACTCGTACTCTAACTCATCTTTATTCAGTCTGTTAATTTCTATCTTAAGATCCATAATGACGTAATCGAAATTTAAAATTCTACAATGAATACCCGGCAAGTGAACACTCCGCTATAAATTCCTTCCCACAATTTAAATACAATGTGGCAACGTTATTGAATTTAATTTAAGACGTCAAAGATTCAATCTTAAACTGACTGACACAAATCAAAATTACTTCCACTTCTTCACGTGAACCCATACATACAATTGATACACCAATGTCTACTGTACTTCTATTATCCAAATTACTTGTAACACCCGAAATTACTATACTGAGGGAAAAATCAAAATTCAGTATAAGATAATCAAAAATTCTTGGAGAACAATACGATACTATACAATATACGGAAATGAATTGACTACGGAAAAGAAATTATTCCCCAAGAAATATCAAAAGGTCGAAAATTTACCCTAAGTCCAATCGGTGCTATACAAAAAAAAAACATCAAACATACATCATCACACATACAACGTAAGACGTAACTGTGATATAAGCTGGGATATACTTTACTTTTACTCAAAACAAAAAAAAAGACAAGGTCTTCAATGCTAAAATTAATTAATTCCTGAAGATGATTCAAAAGTTTCTGAAAATTCCCAAAATCTAAAATTCTTGATTTATCAAAAACAACAGCCGCTAAAACCCTTTCCTAAGGCCCCACGTTGGGCGCCAAAAATCCTTGCTACCCTCTTGTAATTAAATTCAAAGAAGGTAGTGAATTAAGCACCACCACGGTAACTAACCTTCTTTTTAAAATTTCAAAGGACGCTTGTCTATTAATTAATCACCAACTTATACCACCCAGTCTTACCTCTTACTTCCCCAAGGGTCGATGTTAAATATGGGAGTCAGCACTGCCTCCAGCTACAGTCGGGGAGGGCGAGTTCGAACACCGTACTAAGTCGAAGGTTATGATGTCAGGGCGCCTATCCGTAATAATGTGCTGAGCCCAACAGATATTCAGACCCCGGACCAGATCCAATATACAACCCCCAAGTGATAAGTAAATAAGACCAATACACACTCATTCAACTTAACAAACAGTTTATTAAAATTAGTTCTCAGATTCAACAGCGTATTTCCAGTACTTGTACAAAAAAAAAACGGCTATATATACAATCTCTAACTTCCACGAGGTAACTAGATCAAGGCAGGAAAAAAACAATGAAGTGAAACACACACGCAACTCCGTTGCAAATTCAGTGTCGTAATATTACAAATTTTAGAAGTTCAATTAAAAGAAGTTAAAAGGTGAACACAAGAACAACTTATAAACTAACATTGATTCACCAACATTATTCTTACAAGTACACAGTTATAAGGCAATTTGCCAAAAGTCCCTCTAAAGTCGAACAGTTTGCTCGTATAATGCAACACGTCAACCAAAATGAAACACTCTGTATACCAGAGGCATTCGACAATCTATTCGACGTTAGAAATCAGACTTATAGTTGTAAAATATCTAATTCTATAAAGAAATAGCGCTAGTTAACTATGCTTTACAAGTAGAATATGCAATTACATAAAATTCATTAATTCCTTACGGAATTACACCAAAATTAAATTACAAACATTGATTAAATGCATCAAAAATTATCTACGAATTTACACAAGTTCGCTGTGAGGCCACACTGCCACACACATCCAAAATTTAATTCAATTTCTAAATCCAAAAATAAAAATGGCTACGTAACGTCTCCAAAAATGTCAAAGTAACCTCCAAATGGGGTCACTATTGTTAATAACTACGTTAAATTAATTAATTCAAAAAAACATAAAGGCTCACAGGCCATAAGAAGTTAGATTAAGAATTTACGATTACTTATTTGATTAATTAGGCCGGAAAATTGAAATTCACTGTTCAAATTGTACGTTATTGACACAAATTTTGTCAAACTGCTAAGTCAATTAAATTCTACCCTCTGGGTAATATCAGAGAAAGATTCACACAGACACAATACCTTAAAACATCACATCCACAGCTTCCAAACACGACAAATCCTTCGGATCCACACGATACCAGGTATATGCCCTCCTATCTTGGGTTTACGACACCTCAAGTGATAGCGTTCGAAGGCTACAGTGTACCAATAAACTGCACCTTAAATGTGCCCTCACCACAAGATCTAACCACAATTTCCTGGACGTTGGAAAATTACTAGCACGTGTTCCTCTCGTATTAACTTCAACCAACAATGCTCAAATGAGGTTGCAATCAGGCCTAACACCAGCAGCTAAATTGAATATAGAAACGACACAAATTAGGATCGATTAGACACGTGGAAAGTATACTTACAGCAGCTTATCAAATTCCCAAAGCACAGAAGAAATATCCTTGTAAGACTCAAATAAACGTCAAAAATTTACCAATAAACCTCGAGAATCACAATAAAATCCGCTTTTGGAAGCGATTATCGACGATAAAACTTAACTTTCCATATTCTCAAGGCAGCTAAGGGAAAATGTTCTGCTCTCGTGTCTAACCTCTCGCAACGACCGTTAAAAATCAAAAGAGAAAGAACCTAACGTGTCAAAACCCGACCAAACAATCCAACTACGGCAAACGCCCTAAGCGAACAAATGAACCAACTAATACTTGAAACGTACGACAGAAATACAGGTTCAATCAACCACAGAAAAATGGAAAATAATTATTAACAATTTGTTGCATAACTCTGGGCCCAAGAAGTCCAGAAAAAAAAGGAAGTTAGACAAATTAATAGTAACAAATTAATTAAATTAACAACATACGCCATCTACCCGGCAATAACAGATTTACGTTACACCCACCTATGCAGGCCAGAACGCGTGTAATAGAAATCTTAAGCACTTCTACTCCAGATGGCAGTAGTAGTAGGAAAACGACATAAATTAAATCAAAACGAATACTTCTCCGACAACTAAAAATAAACCATTAAAGGATATAATACAACCAAAAAAAAAAAACGTAACAACATAGTAGATGTACAAAGTTTAAAAAACATTTAGAGTCAAACAAACAAACAATAAACAAATAAAATCATGATACATAATTAGAGTTAAAAAAATCATTAGTTGAGTAGTAAGTATTATTACCATTCTCATACGAAAGAAGCGCGCGTGATTTTTTTAATTTTAGTTGCCATATTTATTTTACTGCAGACGCGCTAAGTTCAGTTGCACGTCATAGATGACGTTTACATGTTGTCACAACTGTATTAGAGAAACTAAAAAAGTTACTTTGTTAAATTATACTTGAGGGCATTTATTTCATTAGCTTAAATAGAAGATTTATAAATTGATCGTAATATACGCATTCATGGCAAATAAACACATAATTTTCGTTTCAATATTAAATTTCTTTGTTACATATTTTTAATAGACTAATAGTTCAATTCGGTGTTGACAGATAAATCATATCTGTCAAAAAGACGTGCGTTGTGTATATTCTTCCTGTCAAATTTTTCATGTTTATTTTTGCTTTGATATAAATTGTCTAAAAACACTTCTTCTTAGAAGTGTATTTATTATTTATTTGCGTCCGTTGAATATAATGCCGAAAGGTTTCTGTAAACAGTCGAGCCTTTTTACAAACTCTTCTATAATCGTGTTAAATTTAAAGTGAATAGCGTAAGTATTGCTTATTTTAAATTATATTATGGATACGTTATGAAACATTTAAGGTTTTTCTAAATCAATATAATAAATAAGTTGAGAAAGACTGAAGTCTTAGAGCATTTCAATTACTAAATATATTACGTTATATTATAGTTATTGTATTGTGAATATTTTTTTGGTTAGGTATATCAAATGTCACTCACAGAAATAAAAATAGATCCGGCAACATATAGGCGAGTCGTCATGGATCTAGTATGACGTGCAACTGAATGTAACGCGTTTCCACCATATAATAGTTATTTACGAACCAAGTGCGGGAAGACTAATCTAATCATATCCTAATGATTAGATTTTCAATGAAATCGTTAAATCGGAAGAAGTAATTTACTTCAGTAAAAAAATCAAATTTTACCTCTTTCTGGTTACTACCAAGTTTAGACAAATCTCAATAGAATTAAAATACACTCATTAGTAAATTTAAGAAAAAAATTGTAAATCAAAAATCGAAATTCATTCCGGAAGTAGGGTCTTATTAAAAAATAGTTTTTTGCTAATATCTCGCAAGTTACGCTTTCTAGTCAGGTATATTAAGAGTATGAATATATTTATTGCTTGATTTATAATAACCTACGTAAAAAAATTAAAATTCTGGCCGGAAGTAACACTACTCTTATGTAATAGCGGTTCTATGCTAGTATTACGCAAATTATTCATTTTATAGACATTTATCATGAGTATAAAAGTACTTGGACTGGAATTTTGAATATTTTTTGTATAAACATTTTTCCAAATGTCCACACACAAATTTATTTTATTAGGAAGATATAAAATTTAAAACTTAATTTGGAACTACTTTTGCAGAATTCGAAACGCATGTACGTACGAGGGACAAGCTACAATTATTGAGAATAGAAAGATTTATACAAGTTTTTAGAATTTTTATTTTAAATATGTTCAAAGTAATTGCCATTTACAATAATGCACTTAACCATTCTCTCTCCTCCCATAGTTTAAAAGCGTTCAACCAGCTGTCCTTAGGAATACTATCAAAAAAACACTTAACGGCGATGTCAATCTCTTCTTCTGACTGGAACCTTTTCCCTCTCAAATGTTTTTTGAGCTGCAAAAATAGCCAGAATTCACACACATCGCCAAATCCGGTGAGTAAGGAGGATGTTTTGATTTTGTTTTCCGCTAAATACTGAACTGTTTTCCGCTAAATACTGAACAGTTGTCCCTGCTGTATGGTACGATGCGTTATCATGATGTAACATGATCCCTTTTCTGGGCACTTTACACAACACAGTAGGCAAACAATTTTCAACATATCATTTATCGGTAACTGTCTTCTGATCTTCTAATTTAATTGCGGCCACCAAACCCGTACTTCTAAAAAATACTGCGTACATAACTTCTTTCATTGCTCGTTGTTTTTTCACCATCGTAGGGGTTTCCCCGTCTTCATGTATCCAGACTCGGCTGTCTTGGCGAGTGGGAACATCAAAAAACGGTATGTACGTTTCATTGTCAGTTACAATTTTAGAAATAATTTGATGGCCTCCAGCATTCAACATATCTAAAGTTTGTTGACAAATTCTAACACGTTCTGCTATTTGTAAATCTGTCAGATGATGGGGTACAAACCGAGATACAACCTTTTTCAAATTTAAATGTTCGTGCAATATTGATCTCACTTGCAAGGATCCAATCTTCAGATTCGACTCTATCATTGCATAGGTAATGCGGTTGTCCTCTTCCACCATCTTCTTCACGGCAGCAATGTTTTCGTGGTTAGCAAGAGTTAAAGGAGAGCCAGCTCCTTTTTTGTGTACCACCGACTTACAACCTCGCCCAAATTCTTTATACCATCTATAAACAGTAGCCAATGATGGTGCGAGATCCCCAAATGCCGATTTTAAACTTTCCTCACACTCCTACGCGCTCAAGCCTTTCTTGAAATCATAGTAAATCATTATCCGAAAGTTCTCTCGTGATAATTCCATTTTTCCTATAACAGAATCTTATTCTATGGACTATTTCTCAGACACTATTCAGCCAAATGTCACAAACTAAACTGCAATTGACAGATAAAATAATGCACTATTTAATAAACAACAATTTGTTTTGCACGGGTAACTAGATTTTTCAATTCTCAATAATTGTAGCTTATCCCTCGTATAAGAAAGTCATGTGGTGCCCACACCACATTTTGAATATTATGTAATGCATTCTCACAAATAATTTAATAAATTGCTTGTATAAATTGGCCTCAAGCAAATGATGCAATTGTTGTCTGTTTAAGTATCCGAATGTGCAAATTTAGATGGGGGTGCCTCTTTTTCTGAATCATTAACCTTCTGTTTTAGAGTGGTCTTTTTTGATGTCTCTCTTAGCGGCATATATCTTGTCAGTCGGGGATCAACCAATTCTGGTAAAATATGATCCATGTAGAAGAGTTTCAATTTTTCCACCATTTGCTTTGCCCAAAATGTATCATCTCGCCGAATGATTTCAACTTTAATAGGTTTATTTTCTCCTGACCAGACTGCGAAGAGACATGTATTCCTCTTAGTAATATGCAACTGTCCTTGAACTTGAAAATACCAGGGGTGCTTTTTATTGACCACCATTTCTCCATTAATCATCCCCCAGAATCTAATTTTCTTATCTTTATCAGCGTCTTCTATTGATGTCTTGTACGCTGATATTGGACATTTAATCTCTACGATAGCATCCTCTCTTACCAGACCATCCGGAGTAGCACCAAGATATGGAATATCACTGTCAATAACCAATCCGCAAGGCTGAATTGTAACACGCTCTTGTAACGAGAGTTGATTCAGAGCTATTTTTTCATTGTCTATCCCATGTTTGATAGAAGCAACATGTGCAATGCTGCTTTTATATAACAATGTTTTGACAATGCTCGAGCTGGTAGTACTTCGTCTATTTATAACTTTCCCAAAATTTGAGGTTGTTAGCAATTGTCTACGTAACTCAAGCTATTCACTGCAATCTCTTTGCAAAATAGTGGCTTCTTGTACTTGTGCTCTCTCTTCGTCCGTCTTTCGTAAATTGGCCAAGAAAGTGCTCTTTAAACTTTGAAATTCTGGAGAAGGTAAATCTGGTCTTTGGCAATTCTCACCGTAATGTGCATCTATACGGGATTTTGATTTTGTAAATAAATTCTTTTTAACACGGACGTATTTTTTATTTAAGATGTTCTTTCTGATTCTTCTTTGCTCCAATATTTTTGATTTTGATTTTGGACTAAGACCCAAAGGTGATTTTTGTAGTGTGTAGAGTGGTCTTTTGGTATTATAAGACACGACAGCTGCTGAACATCGGGACTGATATAACTGACGTTGGGTAAAATTTATTCTTTTCCCTCCTACAAATTTCGCAATAATAGAATTTAATTGCTCCACCCTGTTACTGTCAACGTTGTGTATTAAACTTCGTGAATTAGTAGGGGAGAAGGGGGCAGGTTCGGACATGGGGCACTTCCGGACATTTCAAATCTACCGCCAGGCATTCACTGCAGATTTACCAATCACTGGCAGGTGCTTGTGTTATATGTTTGAAATCGTTGACGCCGGGTCGTGCTCTCGAATTTCATTGAAAAGTGAATATAAATGTAAAAGTTCCCAAAACCGATTTGTGATACTAGGTTGAGCTATCTACTTGTAAGGTCGTACATCTCAAGGAGTGAAATTCAGGTGAGAAATGATGACTCTATCAGAAAGAACGCATACTTCTATGCATCTAACCTCAAAACAGAATAGTTATTGCTCAGTTTAAGAGAATTGTGTGAATAAAACTTGACTATACACAGCTGGGGCACATACGGACAACATATGTGGGGCAGGTTCGGACTGTCCGGAGATGCCCCCTGTTTCATTTACGTGTTTGTCCGGATGTGCCCCATGATGTTTTTCTTTTAGTTATTTCTTAATGTTTTGTAGGATGGTGCGAACATACAAAAGAAAACGTCCTACTGAGCCAGAAATTCCTAGATATATCTTGAAAAATGCGGTGAAGAATGTCATCAACAAGAGTATGTCTTTGAGAGCTGCTGCAATGAGATTCAATATACCTAAATCAACTTTATTTGACAGAGTTGTGAGAGCTAGAAAGCGTTCCAATAATAACATGGAAGACTCTGGAAATGAAGGTGGTGAATCAGAGGAAGAGCTCGCTTCCTCAAAATATGCAACACGGCAAGTGTTTTCACAAAAGGAAGAAATCGAGCTGGAGATATATCTCAAGAAGTGTTCAAAGATATGTTACGGCTTGACATATGATCTCTGTCGTGGACTGGCTTTCCAATATGCCTCAAAATTGAATAAGAAAATTCCGAGAAATTAGGAAATCAACAAAAAAGCAGGAATTGACTGGATGCAATGTTTTATGAAGCGCCATCCAAGGCCTTCTAATCGCAAACCGGAAAATACAAGTATAGCAAGAGCATCAGCTTTCAACAGAGCCAATGTGGAGGAATTTTTCAATAATTATACCTCAGTGCAAGCCAAATATAATTTCTCACCAGATCGTATATGGAACACTGATGAAACAGGTATAACCACAGTCCTTCAAGCACCGAGAGTGATAGCAGAGAAAGGATCAAAAGCTGTAGGACAATGCGTATCTGCTGAACGAGGAGCTCTTGTCACGATGTGTGGAATAATATCTGCTGTTGGGGCTTCAATTCCAGCCCTTTATATCTTTCCTCGTGTGAGGATGAAGGATCAGTTTTTATACGGTGCTGTTCCTGGGGCTATTGGGTATGCTGAGAAATCGGGATGGATGTCAAGGGTGTTTCTTAAACTGTTGGTGCATATAAGAAAACATACGAACAGTAGCTCCTCAAATAAAATTCTGCTGCTGATGGACAATCATGAGACACACGTTTCTATTGATGCCATCTTGTATGCAAGAGAACACGGAATTGTATTATTGTCGTTCCCGCCACATTGCACGCATAAAATGCAGCCACTGGATAAGGCAGTGTATGGTCCACTCAAATCCAAATGCAAGGTTTCTTTCAATGATTTCATTCTGTCGAACCCTGGTAAACCGATAACTATTTATGATGTTGCCAAGTTGTCAGCACAACCATATTTGCAAACATTCACTCCCTGTAACATTATAAGTAGTTTCAACAGTACTGGCTTATGGCCTATTAACTCCTTAGTTTATAAAGACGATGATTTCTGTGCCTCATTCGCGACGGACCGTCCTCTTGAAAATACAGATGGGGAGTCTTCCCAAAAGATAGTCGACACAAGTATCGTTGCTCAGCCTCACTCCCATGAAAACATTCCATGCTCCTCAAAAAATCATGAAGTAGAAGATATCGTAAGGGAAATATTGAATATAATACTATATGAAGCTACCAAACCCAAAATTAATGTAATATCTGTTGTATCTGTTGTCAAACCATCAGATGTGAAACCCTTACCGAAGGCTTGTCCTAGAAACACTAACAGGAAATCAAGAAAGGGAAAATCGAGAATTTACACCAGTACTCCTGAGAAACAAAGAATCGAAGAGTTGGAGAAAGCCAAATTGATGAATGGGGAAAAAACAAACGTTTCGAAAAAATTGGTATCTGAATCTAAACCGAAGAAAATACAAAGAAGTAAGCAACCACAGAGGAGAAACAAGAAGAAAGCACTTTCAGATTATATTTCATCATCAGATTCTGATATTGATTTACCTTTAATATCCACGAAAAAATTTAGAAACGATTTATCCGACTCTGATATGGATTTGGATTATGACAGTCATGCTGATGAGTTTCTTGAACTATTAGATGACGAGAAAATCATCAAAGATGATTATTTATTAGTGAAGTTCACAACAAAAAAAAGATCCCTACACTATGTTGGAAAAGTGATAGATGTAACGGAAAATGGGGAATTCGAAGTTACATTTTTGAAAAAGTGTATAAAAGGATTTGTTTATCCAAAAGTTGAGGATATTTCATACATTGAGTGGAAAGACATTGTATCAAAATTACCTAAGCCCATGTCAACACCGGGGACTTCAAGAATGGCATCTTTTCTAAAGTTCAATGTAAATTTTTTTAGTTATGATGTTAATTAATACTTTATCAACAATGTTATTTGGAAAGTAAATAAACATTGCAATAATTTTTAAATCGTCCGAACCTACCCCATTCATGTCCGAAACTGCCCCGTCTTGGGGTACTTCCGGACAATTCCTCAAATTCACTGATATCACTTTTTCTGAAAAACTAGTCGAAATTTGTATGTATATGATATAGAAAAGCCATATACCAAGAAGGCTCTATTGCAGGATATTTATACATTTTGATGATGTTAAGAAGCGACGGAGATATACCATTTTGAAAAATGGTGTCCGAACCTGCCCCCTTCTCCCCTACCAACAATAAACTGGATTTTGGTCCAAAAAGTTGAAGTTCTAAATGTCTGTGCAAGATTTTCACTGGTCTTTTTACTTTGACAGTAATAGTTTTTGCAAGACCTATGATCACCAAATGCGTGGTTACAGCTGTTTGTAATATCTACGTATAAATCATTAATTTTTGTTTGCAATTCTTCTGTTCTATTTGCATGTTGCTTAATAGCTAAACAAATTACCCTCCTGATTGCCAGTATTCTTTGCATACTTAATGGTTTGCGCATCAATAAAGGATATTTAAGTTCCTTTGTTACATTCCTTAATTTATTGCACATGTTGCGAAGTAAGTGGTTTCTGCACCCGATCTTCTCTACCGTGACATTTACATAAGGCCTAGCCTCCAAGATTTTGGAATACGTGCTGAAATCGCCATCTGCTATCATCCTCCCATATATAATGTTGTACATGTCCACAGAATTTTTGAATCCTTCCACCAAAATGTCAGACTCCATACTAGTCGACGGACCTGAAAAATTCTTATAACATTTATGATCTTTTGGTGCAATTCCTTTATTTTCTGCTCGTGCGCAAATAGAACAATATTTATTTCATATTCCAACCATTTTCCCCACATTTTCGTCCAACTATTGCTGCTGCTCCAAAAAGTGCAGAATAATTGCTTTTATAGGATCTCTTTGCCCAGTATCCATCTACAACGACATCAATGACGGCTTTACCTTCTTTGACCCTACCTTCTTCTATAGCAACTAGTCGTTCACGTTTGGCTGCTGCTTCCATCGTATGAACTGCAGTTTTACACCATTCATCGGACATCTTATTATTCTTTCTGGCAAAAAGATTTTGAGTCATCGTTGGGATATTTATCGATGCAAAAAGCTTTTGAAATTGCGAAAATCCTATACCAGATGTTATTATACCACTCACTGCAGAAGTATTGATGTAGAGGTTTTCCTTTGCTTTTGGATTGCAAGTATTTATAAAAAAAGAAGTTTTGCACGGCACAATTTAGTTTTGGTTTGGACATAAGACCACTTTTTTTCCGAGTATATACTTAAATTCGCTAAAGTACAACCAAATGCGGACAATGATTTAATATCATCTTCAAGTTTTCGAAAAAGTACTTGATATCAACAATACGCCTTTCATCTGTATAAATCTGTATAAAATGCATAATTTGCCAGATATTTGCAAAAAAAAATTGCAATTCGATAAGAGTAACACTGATATATCCGGTCCAATTATTCAATTTTTTTATATACAAAAATTGAGCTCTGAATACTATTATTTCAAATAAATACTAGTATTTCAAATAAATCTGTATGGAATGCATAATTTGCGAGATATTTTCAAAAAACCGTTTTTTGATAAGAGAAAAAGACCTACTTCCAGTAGGAATATCGAAAAAAAATTTTTCTATTTACTTTTGAATACATTTCTATTCTCCAAAAATATGTCTAAACTTAGTAGTTGATAAGGTATTAGTAAATTTCGATTTTTTTGACTGAAATAAACTACTACTTCCGGTCTACCGATTTTACTGAAAATCTAGTCAAATCTCAAGAGGAAAATTGCACTCATAAATATAAGGTTTGGTATTGGTTACCTGTATCCGTTTGGCCGCTATCGTGGTCACATACACCGATAAGAGAGAAAGTTATTATACTTTCTTTTACTTAGTATAAGCAAGAAGACTCCTGATACCGAAAAAGTGGTTTTAAAAAATGTCTGTTTCTCTGTGTGTGTGTCTGTCTGTCTGTCAGTGTGTGTGTGACCACAATAGCGGTCAAACGGCTATAGCTGCCAATTCCAAATTTTATATTTATGAGCATAATCTTCCTCTTGGGATCTAGATTTTCAGTAAAATCGGTAGACCGGAAGTAGTTGTTAACATCAGTAAAAAAATCAAATTTTGCTAATACTTCGTCGACTGCTACGTTTAAACAAATGAATAAAGAATTCAAATACATTAAATTTGAGAAAAATGCAGTTTTTCGAAATTCCTGTCGGAAGTAGGTCTTTACTCTTATCAAAAATCAGTTTTTTGTGAATATCTCGCAATGCATGCTTTCTAGGCAGGTACATTACCCTACAAAAGTATTTCAAACATAAGTTTCAATATCTTTTGTATAAAAAATTTCAAAATTCGCATCGGAAGTAACACTTTTACTCGTATCGAATAGCGATTTTTTGCAAATATGTTGTAAACTCTGCATTCTATATATATTTATCAAGAGTACAAAAGTATTTAGAGTTGGATTTGCAATATTTTTGTATACATGAAATTTCAAAATTTGGACCGAAAGTAACACTTTTATTCTTAGCAAGTAGCACTTCTTTCGAATATCTTGCAAAGTATGGATTCTACAGAGATTTGTTAAGATAATAGATAGATAGAAGAAGTACTTGGAATAGGATTTTGAATAATTTTTGTATAAAAAAAATTCAAAAAATTGTGTAATTTGAAACACTCATACGTATAAGAAAGTCGTTTGGTGACCACACCTCATTTTTTATAGGGTATTGAAAAGTTCATACCAAGATGTAATAAATTTATTCAAATTAAGGGGGCATCATTAAATAATAAAGGTTAATTAATTTTATTTTTATTATTTTTCATACTGATACCGAGAATACGTTTTTCTTCTGCTGATTCACTTTATTCCCCATTGGAAAGTAAAAAGATAATAGCGAAATGTATGCGTGACAAAACGTAGCGAGAGACGTGACTACCACCTCGAAGGTTAGATCTGATCTCAACTGATGCAACTGATATTCGGGTCAGAGGGGAATGTAATGTGGCACTGCTTCTGCGCAGTAAATAGCATAATGAGCAATTTTCGCAATTATTTATTTACTAATTAAATATTTGATTTTATGAAAAAGTAAAACAACTATCGTTTACTTATTTATGAAACCATTGTACTCATATTTTTTTAAAACTACAATATTTGCTAAATTGCAAGTAATAAGTTGTTTTTCGAAAATTGCAGTGCCTGTTTCATTATTTTTTTCTATCAAGCAAAATGACCGGAATCGTGTTTTCGAAACAACAGTCGTTTAATTTAAGTTCTCGTCTACAACATCATGTATTTTTTTACAATAAACAACAACTTTTGTAGGAACTAGAGTTGTTTCCAAACGCGGTTTTGAGGGAGTCCGCCTCTTAAGATGTCGCTTAGAATGTCGTCAATAGATGGCGCCAAATTTTTTTGGAAGAATTTTTAATTATTACTCCTATTTCCCCAACTTTTAGTGAAGAATAGTGGAGGGAAGTAGTATTTTATAGACTAAATTTTATTACCACCAAGTTAGATTTTTTTTTAAATGTCCCAAAGTGCCAGTGTTTTTTTCAATTTTTACAGTCGCCTCGACCGGGAAAACGTATTTCCCAGTCGAGCTACACATGCGCCAAATGTCACTTTACAGGCGGTGAGTACAAAAACATTTTTTCCCGTTGAGAACGAACTATTCAATAACAAAAGTACTGCATTTGTTTCGCATTCTTTCTTACAAACAACATTTTCCGTTGCCTAGGAGAAAATTCCAGAGAAATTGCTTTTATTAGTCATGTACTATCCGACCAGTTCCTCGAAGTTCTCCTTAATTTCTATCTAATGAAGCTAAATTCTCGTATTTAAGAAACTAGAAACATTGTGTTTCTATTACTTACTTACTATAAATACATTTCATTTGGCTTATGTATTGTCTTTATCCATAGATACCTTCTAATAGCCTTTTTTTGGAAACCTAGAATCAACAAATTTGAATGTTAGGATAAAAGATTCATTCATAACAACATCAAATTATAGATGTAGTATGTACCTGCTAGTGGTTAGGTATAACTTTTTTCTGTATTCAATTGCCTTGCACTCTTATTGCTGCTTTGAATGGTACAATGTAAAGTGGCACATCCAGGCATTTCAATCCATAATAGAAAATGAAACCCAAAGCGCTAAATCCTTAGTTAAAAATAATACGGTTCTACAATTCCTATCTAAAGCACTATTTCTAACTTCAATCTCAATAACGTGTCTAACATGTCATATATAATTTTAGTAAATTTTTAAGCTATGTGTTCCGGACTTTGGCGCGGTATTGAATCACTCCTTATTCTGAGACAGGGTATAGTGATCTAGTTGTCAGTCAATAATAGGTTTCACGTTGATGATTCATCTTAACCGCTCTCCGACCCCCTACCTAAAACTCGTTTCGAACTCACGGTTTACGAGGCATTTTAATAAATTTTAATTGAATTCTTTTCTTAGTAAGGTATTTTGCTTCGAACTCTTACCAGTCTACAAAAGATCTTTCTATACCTGTGCAATGGCCAGTGGCGGCTGGTGAGTACGTTTTGTTGGGGCACGTAAAATAGCATGTGTTTCCGTTAAGTAGTCCCGCATAGAAACATCCAAACGACTGATGCAGCCGCTATAGATTTGGGTACGCTCAGTGCTATATAGTGGCGCATCTTTATGTATTCCTTCAATCAACGGTTGTGGTTATGTTGAACATATTCTTTTTTTTTTCCTTAGTTTTGATTATGGTTACGTTGCTCAATAGTTTTAGGTTATTTAAATTGCGTTATTTTGTTGCTATTTTTTTTTCTATCAAAGTTTTAGGACATCAATTTATAATGTTGAAAAACTACAGCCAACTCTTATAAAGAGCTTCAACAATGAAAGCAGAATGAAAAAAAGAGCAATTAGGCAAATTAAATTGAAGATAGTAGCTGTTTCATGAACGTTTTAGTGGGGCGGTATCTTCAAATATGTCAGTAAACGTAACCTTTATTTTATTTCATTGTTAACCGACAGTGTAAAAAATGAAATACTGCGGCTGGACCATAGAAATAGAGTAGGGAGAACGCGCTTCGACGACTACGCATCCTCTTTTAGCGGGGTTTAGTAGTGGCAGCCATTTTTATGGTTGTATTGTCAAACGCGGTAACCTGGTGGAAGTGTCATTTTATTTCGACGAGTGTTTCGTGTTTTGTTATCGATTTGTGTTGTTTTTAAAGCATGCCTTGTTCGGTTCCAGGCTGCTCTAATGCCGGAAGGTTTAAACCTGAAGGTGTTTCATTTCATACGCAAATAACATGGTAAAACAATGCAGTAGGTATTCGTTTTAGCAAGTTTACAATATTATTTGTAAAAATTGCAGTATATGGGTGCAACCGATTTTTGACAAAATGACTAGTGTACCTTATAGAGGACTTCTAATTGAACAACTTTTACTTATAAATTAATCCATGCAAACGTACAGGAGCGGAGATATTTAATAATTAAGGTGCTCACCGAGAGAATTTTCCATGTCACATTTTTAGTCGTATCTGTTATACACAGCGTTGAAATTATGAAAATTGTAATAAATGATGTTTATTTCACTTTACCACACAACAATTACATTTGATTTTTATGTTTTTTAATAACTTTTCTCAGCCCAATCATAACAAGAAACCTAACCTTAAACCACCTAGTGGAAAAAGCCCATCCCAACTTTCATGCGGATTCGGACCTTAGACTGTCATCCATAGAGTTATATAGTAGATAGATGGTCGAACAAACCACTTGTATTTTTCAATATTTGTTTGAAAATTATATGCAAATCAGTAACAAAAGAAGTTATAAAGTGTATATTATTTATAAATTTGTAGTTTATTTCATTGATTTTTTAACATGCCTTTTAAAATTATATAATATCCTGTAAATAAATACGGCATGATATAGATAATGTTTATAGGTGTTTTCTGGTATTTATTTATTAGAAGCAATTGGAAAATACATAATAAAGTTGAAAATACTTACACAATGTGAGTTGTTCAGAGAATTATCTGTTCTTACTAAGTATGTATACTGTTAATAAGTGGTCTATCATTTGTAATGTAAGTGCATGAATTTTAGAAGAAATCTCAAGAAAGTAAAACATATATTTTTAAAACAATAAAGAAAAACACAAATTAAATTTGTCATGTAAGAGCATTTATTTCAGAGAAATTCACAAGAAAGTAAGTCATGTATTTTGTAAACATTAAAGTAAAACATAAATTTCATTTGACTTCTATAAGAACCTAATGAAGCATAAAGCTCATTTTTCAAGTCAATGTTGAATTAAATACAGATATAACGGCTGTATTACACTTATCAATTTCTTGACCAAGTTTTTAGGTGAATTAGTAGTACCAATAGTGCAACAGTATGAAATAAAAAAATTAAAAATTTGCGGAAGATTTGTGTTTACATTTTACACAGTTGCAAAAACTTTACGACTACAAATCTGCATTGCAATTATTGTTCATATGAATTTTGTTTTCGCACTGCGAGATGGTGGGGAAAGGGGGTGGCAAAAATAGAAATTAACGAAAAATGCAATACAAACATTCAACAATAAATGAATTCAATGTGATAACGAACTTGTTTACGGTAATAATTAATAGCAATTTCTGTACCTCATTCGTTGTGCGCACTCGTATTTCGGTTGATTTATACCGATTTTTTGATGTTTTGCCGCCCACCTCCGCGCGCGCTCCTATAAACATTATCTGTATCATGCCGTATTTATTTACAGGATATTATATAATTTTAAAAGGCATGTTAAAAAATCAATGAAATACACTACAAATTTATAAATAATATACACTTTATAACGTCTTTTGTTACTGATTTGCATATAATTTTCAAATAAATATTGAAAAATACAAGTGGTTTGTTCGACCATCTATCTACTATATAACTCTATGGATGACAGTCTTTGGTCCGAATCCGCATGAAAGTTGGGATGGGCTTTTTCCACTAGGTGGTTTAAGGTTAGGTTTCTTGTTATGATTGGGCTGAGAAAAGTTATTAAAAAACATAAAAGTCAAATGTAATTGTTGTGTGGTAAAGTGAAATAAACATCATTTATTACAATTTTCATAATTTCAACGGTGTGTATAACAGATACGACTAAAGATGTGACATGGAAAATTCACTCGGTGAGCACCTTAATTATTAAATATCTCCGCTCCTGTACGTTTGCATGGATTAATTTATAAGTAAAAGTTGTTCAATTAGAGGTCCTCTATAAGGTACACTAGTCATTTTGTCAAAAATCGGTTGCACCCATATACTGCAATTTTTCCCTAAATTTACATATCAAATGTCAAAACCATAATGAAGTGTCGTGTACTTTCGTATTTTCATTGTTTTATTGTCGCTTTTCTGTCTATTTCAAGACAATATACCTGGTATACCATGCCTTTTACGATACAACAGGATACGTTTATCGTAATGTCGCACTTTCGCAGTGGCACATTGCAAGAGGATGGATTATGTAAATATTCATTGGGATCGTGTTTTCACCAATTTGTAACGGAAAATGGAAATCTAGAAATAAACTTGGACACATTGACTTGTCATCGCAATAGGGTGATGGAAAGGTTTAAGGAAACGGGGAGTGTTTGTAAATGTAATCCTGAAAAAGTACCAACAGTTTTAACTGAAGTCCCAAAAAATCCGTACGAAAGCTGTCTGCTCAAACTGGTAAAGAGATTTAATTAACTTAAACGTAATTTGCTATACAGCATTATGTATTTAAATTGTAGGTATTTCCTACTGAAGTACTCATAAGGCACTGAAAACAAACTTACATATGCACCCACATAAAGTTTCTGTACTACAACATGTAGCAGAGATTGAATTGTTGCAACTGGTTTAATGAAATATTACATGAACAAGACTTGAATCTCACTTTCTTTTCGGATGGACCTTGGACCATTTGTCGGGGTATATCAACTCTCAAAATTACCGTACCTGGTCAACAGAGAATCCACGTTTTTGTTGAAAATAGTCTCCATTCTATCAGAGTTGGTGTTTGGGTTGCAATGTCGAAAAGACGGGTTATTAGACCATTTTTTTTCATGATACAGTTAATGCAATACGATACCGAGAACAAATATTGGAACCCTTAACAGCCTTCACGAAGATGAATTAAACCTGGAGTACTTCCAACAAGATGGGAAAACTGCACATACTGCGTAACAAACTATTAATTATTTGCAAGGATACTGTGGTGACCGATTGATTTGTCGAAATCGATGGCCAGTCAATTCTCCTAATTTAAGCCCACATGACTTTTTTCTCTTTGGCCATCTAAAAAATAAAATGTTTCAGAACAGACTGCATAACCTCGATGAACTTCTTGAAGAGGCAATTACAATAGAATTGCAAAATATTACACCGGAAACACTCCACAATGTGTTCAATAACATAAGAAGACGTGTATGCATTGAGAATAACAGTGGACATTTCGAACAACATTTATAAAATGTATTCATTTGGTGACATAATTATGGGATTATATTTTACAGTAATAAAGTTGTAATGTATTTATTATTGTTTATGATAAAAAATAAAGTGCAATTACTATATTTCTAAAATATTCTTTCATATAATTCAACTTAAAACTAACCCTATTTCATTGACATTTATCACAGAAAAATTTTAAATAGTTAACCTAACCACAAAAATAAATAAAAAAGCTTGCCAATTACACTGTGTTCCCATTATACATGGGCGAGATAGGGGAATACGGATTAGTTTCACTCAGACTAGACCGACTTGTGTTTTGTCGGCTCTCGGGGAAAACGGTAGGTAATACGGTGCCCGAGAGCCGACAAAACACGAGTCCTAGTTTGAGTGAAACTGAACCGTATTCCCCTATCTCGCCCATGTTAGTTCCCATATTCAAATCAGTATGGCCAATTCAGGATAGTTCAAAATGATCATGTAGTACATGTAAATGCTTCCCGATCCGTCTGCTGAATGCGACCAATGTTACCTCGGACACCTAGGCCTAGCGGACCACAGCGCTTGTGGCGCAACTACTCCTTGAACGCATACATTTCTCTTAATCGGTTTCCATGCCAACGAAATGTAGCAATGTAAACAATATGGTTTTGCATTGCGTTGACATTTAAGAATTTAAATATTTTATATACATTTTACAGTTTATTTATTATTTACATGTATACATATAATGGCGAGTATAATTACAAGTGCTGGGTCACTGCAAAAGCAAAGTATATCAACTAGTTCTTGTTCACGTAAAACTGATAATGAAAGGTTTGTGTATGTTATTTTTGTATCAAAAATATTAATTCGCTTGTGAGTATTATAGGCGACGAAGCTGTGAAACTATTTGCTCCTCCAATTCAAGTTGTTGTCTTCAAAAACGAAAAGCTGTTCATCCTTTAGCAACGTCACTTAGAACTTATGGGACAAAAACTGCTAATAATATAGTTAAACAAAGAGTACTTTCAGCTAAACTGAATAAATTGAAATCTGTTCAGAGCCAACTCAGCGATGCAAATTTCCATTTATCTGTAAGTTTTGGAAATTATTGGAATTATTATCAATATCTTTAGCTTATTTTAGGAATTAATGAAGGAGAATCGTGCTTTACGCACATTGCAAAAGCGACAAGATAAGGCGTTGACCAAGTAAGTAAAATGGTAAAGAGCATGTATTTAACTAGGTACAGTGTAGGGAGTATTTTTTTGTAAACCACACCTCCACAAAGAATTAAAGTGTGCAAATGTGGTAAATGAAGGCAGATGTGTTGTATGGGAAAGTTTATTTTATTTTTGTTCAAGTTTGACATTTAAGTTAGGGAATATTATAAAATGGTGCATAATATGCATAAAACCTTATGAAAAAACATTAAAGGGTGTTATATGACAGTAGGTACATTTCTAATAACATTATATGAAAGTATTAATTTGCAATTTATAGCATTGCAACTGACAGCAAGACTTATTTTTTAAATAAATATAAATATTTTGCTGCAGCTAGTAGTCAAATGTCAGGAAAAGAGATGATAACATGCAGAGAGTTCATCATGTTTCTTAGATATTTATGTAGACACAATAAGTTGGTAAAATTTAATGATTGTCAAACTACTTTTATGTTTATATATAAAACTTCTAACGGCACTGTTGCTGTATATGACAATACTCTCTTCTTGCTCTCTTACTATTTTATGATGGCCTTGTTAACATGTACAGAAAATATAGCTTATGCAGTGTTTAGCTAAGTTTGTATAATGGTAGTATATGTAGCAATGGAGTTTCTGTCTATAAATTGTTTTAATGACAAACGGATTTTACGATATACTATAACATGTACTGTACTTTAATTTCTATAAATACATAGAAATTCACAATATAATTTTTTTATATACTGGAGGTCTGAGATCCCAGTCTGCAGTACTCAGATACTCAAGTGTATTATTTTCCTATTTAGAATATTTTTACACTACTTTTTGCTTGCAACTTTTTAGATTCTATAAGTAGTATTGTATTCCAGAAAACACATACAGTTACTAGCATTAAATTTTGGTCGTCAATGTCATTAAAAACTTTTTCTCATCTGTCACGAATTAAAAATTTCATCTAATTGATAATTACTTTTCACAGTACTTGTCAAAATTAAATTTTGTTGTCATAATAATGGTACCAATTTCTTATTTTAGTAAAGTAAAAATACTTTCTTTAATTAAAACTGGACTTTCTGATACAAACGGGATTTCAAAAAGTACAGTAAATTCTATAGTAAGACGTTGGAGGGAAAGAGGATCTCTGTAAAGGTTACCTGGTTCTAGACGTCCACGCGCTTCAACACGTGAAAATGATAACCTTTTAGACGTTATTGAAAATAGTCCCTTTACAGCTGTCGTATTATAGACATAGTAAATTTTACAGGTTTTCCGGCATCTGTATATACAACTCATCGTCGCGTTCGGGAAAGAAATTTAAAGTGCTCCTCAGCAGCTAGAAAAGTCAAACTTACTGCCAGGCACAAATAAATTAAACTGAGTTTTGCCCTAGAGCACATTGTTAAAGATTACATTTTTTTTGGGAACATGTCATTGTTAAGGATGAAAAAACGTTCAATTCGTCTAAATCTGGACGATTGAGGGTTTATAGACCAAGGAACCAAAGATATAACGTCAATTACGTTAATAGAATTGAAAATAATCGTAAGTTCTCAGTAATTATGTGGGGTTAGATATCCGCAAATAGTCCCGGAATATTACTCCGCGTGGAAGAACACCTTACAAGCCCAGTATTTATACAGATCATAGAAAGCGTGATGTTGCCTTCAGTGCGACAATTGTTTCTAGAAAAGAACTTTACATTCCAGCAAGATAACTGTCCAATTCACACATCGCGTCAATTAAAAGAATGGTTTCAAGATCATGAAGTAAATGTGCTTGACTGGCTGAGTTTAAGCCCCGATATAAACCCAATAGAGAATATGTGGGGAAGATTGACGAAACTCATAGGAAGCAAGCGTGTGCAATATCAAAATAAGGAGGAATTTTTGGCCGCAATACATGACGCCTGGAATAATCTTCCTCACGATTATTTTAGAAATTTGTGTTTGCCCATGCATAATCGTTTAAACAAAATAATTGAAAGTAATGGAGAAATGACGAGATATTAAGTTCCTTTATAGTTTTTTTTTAAATTGTTTGTGCCATTTTTGTTGTATTTTAAACTTTAAATAAACTTGTTACCTATATATTATTTTCAATTCCTTGATCTGCTGTACATTTAAAAGAATGACATTTTTGACAATGTCATGCATAGAAATATTGCACCTACTGCAATGTCATGCAGGTATTTGATGTCATTGATTGTAAGATTATAATCTACCAGACCTACTTACAATAGAACATTTTCGATCGTGCCAGAAAATGACACTGACGACCAAAATTTAATGCTAGTAACTATACAGGGTGAGTCATTAGTAGCCGCTTCTTCGATTGGTCTTTTGTGTTTTAAATAAAAGAAAAAACAATTAGTGGAAGATCCATGGTTGCTTGTGGCGCATATTGCAAAAATACTTTAAGCTCTGACGCACTTCCGGTTTCACCGGAAATGCACGGAAGTTAATTTTTTTAAATGACTCACCACATATATTTTTGGATTTTCTTGTACTGCTTTAAATTGTCTGTTCAACTGTTTTTTCTCTTTCAAAATTGAGCCAATAGTTTTTGAGTTATTAATTTTTTTTGAAAATATTTGACCAAAACACGTGTTCAGAAAAAAATCATTTTCACATTCTTTTTAAAAGCAAAAACATTAACTTTGGTGGTGCTTGTAGCCAAGAAAATTCTGCATCTTTTGGTAAAGTTGCACTCGACAATACCTCAAAAAACTTTGTTTTTTCAAAACCTACATCCTGATATTTTCACATACCAAAAACTTATTTTTTTTAAATGGAACACCCAGTATTTTATTGAAGCACTTTTTCCTTTTTTTATTCTCTATCATTTTTGTTAACAATGTCCTATACCT
This sequence comes from Amphimallon solstitiale, assembly GCA_963170755.1. Classification (NCBI taxonomy): domain Eukaryota; kingdom Metazoa; phylum Arthropoda; class Insecta; order Coleoptera; family Scarabaeidae; genus Amphimallon; species Amphimallon solstitiale. Next base: position 800,688 of record OY720679.1, on the reverse strand, counting down.
ATCTTTTGTAATTTTTAAGATAATCAGTATAGGAGCAATTAGCGGTCAATTAACGAACTACGGGCGCTGTTCTATGCACCCAAATATTCGTCCAATGAAGGCAGGAATGCGGCTGACTGCCTGGGTCAACTGTTAAAGAAAGTCGGTATACATTTATGTCAAACTTATAAAAGCATCGCTATTAGTTATCATCCAAATGAATTATTCTTATGAAGAGTTAATAGATATGATTGACGTTTTGGGTGAATCTGAAAGAAACTCTTTGCTAGCATCCAGACTTTATGCACAACGATCCCTGATAGAAGTCAACCGAAGCCAGAAACCTTCAAAAGTATAAAGGAACGGTTTGAGTGAACAGAAAGTATTGAATATAAAAGAAAGAGCGGAAAAAGCAATAACTGGTGAGGATAAAACGTTTATGGTACTTGCGAGTGTAGTCGAACACCCCTATACAAGTACTGCGAAAATTAGTCGACAGTTAGATATAAGTCAAATTTGAGAATCCAGTATAATTAGGAAATATGAAATTCACCCGCATATTCATACACAGGGTTAGATGAAAGAAATTTTAAGAATCGCCTACATTTGTGTCAATTGGCAGCAGATAAATTATTCTGGCTTTCTCAATTTTTTGTTGTTTACCAACGAAGCCACCTTCTATTAAAGTGAATACGTTCATCGTCACAATTTCCGTTATTATAACACATAAAATCCTCCACTTTATCACACCTGTAAACTTTCAAGTCGTTGGTCATTAAAACTGTGGGGAGGAATAGTGGGTAGTTACATAATTGGACCTTATTTCTTTGATGAAAATGTTAATGGAGGAGAGTATCTTCGCTATCTACGGACGGATTTTCAAAACCTTTTAAAGACATCTTCAAATATGTCAGTAAACATAACCTTTATTTTATTTCGATGTTAACCAACAGTGTCAAAAATGAAATACTGCAACTGGACATTGCGGGAATTAAAAAATTGAAATGCGATGCTCTTCATTCTGTAAAATTGTTACTTTTGGGATAGTTGGATTTAACATTTACTTTGTTTGACAGTTGACTAAGAAAGTCGGGCGCCATTCCTGCCTTCCATTGGTTGAACGAATATTTTGTTGCATAAAACAACAGCGCTCGTAGTTCTTTAATTGACCGCTAATTGCTCCTATAGTGATTATCTCAGAAATTACAAAAGATAGGTATAGAACAAAAATGAAAGAGATTAAAAAAAGGAACAAAACGCTTCAATAAAATACTGGGTGTTCCATTTAAAAAAATATGTTTTTGATATGTGAAAATTTCAGGAAGTAGGCGTTGAGAAAACAAAGTTTTTTGAGGTATTGTCGAGTGCAACTTTATCAAATGATGCAGAATTTTCTTGGCTACAAGCACCACCAAAGTTAATGTTTTTGCTTTTAAAAACAATGTGAAAACGATTTTTTTCTGAACTCGTGTTTTGGTCAGATATTTTCAAAAAAAATTAATAACTCAAAAACTATTGGCTCAATTTTGAAAAAGAAAAAGCAGTTGAACAGACAATTTAAAGCAGTACAAGAAAATCCAAAAATATATAGGGTGAGTCATTAAAAAAAATTAAGTTCCGTGCATTTACGGTGAATCCGCAAGTGCGTCAGAGCTTAAAGTATTTTTACAATATGCGTCACAAGCAACCATGGATCTTCCATTAATTGTTTTTTCTTTTATTTAAAACACAAAAGAGCAATCGAAGAAGCGGCTACTAGTGACTCACCCTGTATATTGACAATATCTAATTAATTTTTTAATTGGAAAAAGTGAGAATGTGCAGTAGACATTTTACATATAATCCAACTCACGAGTTATAAAAGATGATAGTGACTTTATTTAGTACACAGCTATGATATAAACTAGGTGCAATATTTCTATGCATCCACTATCAATAAAAATCAATATTTAAGTAAGGCAAACTTAATACCTGTAGTAATACAATCACATTTCTGAAGTTTGCTAATGACTCTATATTTAAATTTATTTACATCCAGTCACTAAAATTAACTTAAATAATCTTATACAAATGTTACTATCTATTACCTATGTATGAAAATTAACAGACGTTTTGTGAACTTACTGCATTGATTTGTTACACCAATTTTTCTTTGTTATACGTAGTATTAGGAAGTACAGTGATGAACTTGTTCGACCTCGAAATTTTTGCAGATGTGCATTGCACGTTTTGAAGTCCTCTAATACCGAAGAAGTGGTTTTGGTAACATGTCCATCTCTCTCTGTGACTACGATATCGGTCATACGGCCACAGCTATCAATACCACACTTTATTTACTAGTATAATCTTGTTCTTGAAAAAACAAAATATAGTAATATCTCGTCATCTACCAAGTTTAGACATATTACTAAAGAATTCAAAATTACTAAAAAGTGAAATTTAGAAAGATTTTATAAGTTCTTCGAATTTCTTACCGAATTAGGTCTTTTTGTCTTAACGAAAAACAATTTTTGCAAATATATTGCATATTATGGGTTCCATACAGATTTATCTAGAAAGTGTATAAAGCCCGAATTTGAATATTTCTATACACATTTCTGAACGAACATATGTATAAGAAAGTCGTGTGGTGTGCTCACACCTCATTTTTTTATAGTTTTCATAAAAGGTTCGTTTGGACTGCGGTTCGGATCCCCAGTTCTGGAAGCGTTCTAGAATTAGTAGTTCTGATAGTGATGCACATGTCCCGCCAAATTCTAGTTCTGATATAGTTTGAAATTCTAAAGTCCGAACCAATGAAACAGATTTGAAATAGGAATTATAAGGAAAATTATACTCCCAATATTAATAATGGATATATTAAAAGCATCAAACGGAAGTAAACAAATATGAAATGTAATTAACATCTAATGTTTATAAGATATAATTTGTTCTAAATTTTGTAATGGGTATTTCTGATAAACCGGGTCATTAAAACAACAAATATTGGAGTTTTTGCAGTTGATTTCGAAATTTTTGAATAATTACTGTTATCCCTTATAAATGAGGTATATTTGGACAACTCTTAGTAGGGGAATTATTGTTAAAGGTACAAAAAAGAAATAATTAATAAAACATGTATTAACCTTTTCGACTTTGCATCTAATTAGATTTTCAGTGAAATCGGCAGACCGGAAGTAGTATACTTCAGAGCAAAAATCGAATTTTGCCAATATTTCGTTAACTCCTAAGTTTAAACAAATTTATAAAGAATGTATATGTAAAGTTAAATCTGAGCAGAATTTTCTTAAAATCCGAATTTTGCCAATATTTCGCAAGTCATGCTTTTTAGACAAGTACGTTACGAGTATAAAAGTATTTAGAACTTAATTTTCAATACCCTTTCTATAAAAAAAATTCAAAATTCGGACCGGAAGTAACACGTTTACTCTTATCGAATAGCGATTTTTGGCAAATCTGTCGTAAAATATGCATTCTATATGTAATTGTCAAAATTACAAAAGTATTTAGAGCTGGATTTGGAATATTTCTTGTATAAATGAAATTTAAAAATTCGAACCGGAAGTAACACTTTTACTCTTAACGAGTAGCACTTTTCTTTTGAATATCTCGCAAATTTTGCATTCTAGAGAGATTTATTAAGACAATAAAGGTACTTATAATAGGATTTTGAATAATTTTTATATAGAAAAAAACAATTTAGAACAATTTTGTATAAATATATTTGGATGGTAAGTGCGGAAATTGTAATGGGTAGTCAAAGAATACTATTGTCTGTTAGTTTCTCTCGCCGTCGGCACCTTTGATGTTTGTGTCCCAAAATGGTACTGCGCATTCACGCACGCGCAACCAGAGGCGTAGTCAATTTTTCTATTCAGGAATAAACCAGTGGCGCAGAACCAAATCGTTTATGAGATAATTATGTTAATCTATTTTTAAAATTATGAAAAAGCTATATCAATAATACAAAAAACGAGGATAGAACACTGCTTTTTATTAAGTATATATTACACACGCATTTAAAATGTAATACATTATACGTACAACACAAAAAAAGGCTACTTTTACCTAAAGTTACTTAAATTTCTTGACACAATTCATCAATGGTGTTGTAAAATTGTTATTTTATTTGAATTGCCACTAACTTTGAAATTTCTATTGCAAAATTTCAAAGTATAAAAAATTCTTAGACGAATAAATAGCTTTATCAAAAATTCAGTAGGAACATTTTCGCAGGGATGTTTATATGATATTTCCTCCAACTTCTGTTTTAATTTAAAGCTAACATTTGGTTCGAAGGAAATTGAAGAAAAAAATTCACAGAAGGCTTTTTCCTAATGCGGTATTTATATATATACTGAAATTATGGTCGGGCCTTGCCAAATTAGTAAAGCTGTTTCACAAAGTTAGGACATGCCTTAAAATAAGTGTAAAATTTGAATTCATTCATTTTTGTGCTTTAAACGTATAATTGTTAGAAAACTACGCTTTTCAAAACATTTGTGTCCCAAATAACCTACAAAATAAGTGAAGGCATTTTGTTCAGTTATATTTTGCCATTGTCGGTAATCAATCTTCGAAAATTAAATTTTGCGTTGGTGGTGGTGGATTTGTCATGAAGTTTGAGTAATTATTCACAACTACAATAAACAATATGCACATTTTAACAGTTGAAGACATTTTAATGCACGTGGGGATCTTACCGCATTGGTTCTTTCGAAAACCTGAAAAAGCTTAATTTAGAATTGTTCGAACTATTCTTGCACGGAGGTGCACAACAATAATGGGGCATTTTTGTTCCAAGTATTCGCGAAACGAAACACTACAATTATTGATAAAACTTTATGCTGCCGTGAACACTAGTTATAGAAAACAATTTGTTTGTCAAAAATGTTAGAAGCATCCATTAAATTATATGGAAATGTTTCAAGGAAATGCACAATAATCAAACAAAAATTTTTGACACATTTTAAACACAAATTTTAAATTAATAATGTGTTAATAAATTCATTTGACGTTAATTATAAATGCCAAAAGAATGTATAATTTAGTTTTACATATGCCTTGTTTAATTTGTAAAATTAGTGTTCGTAATAAATTGTTTGTCAAACATTTTGTATAATTGGTGTACACCCAGCATAACTTACATTAACGGCCATTCATAAACCGCATGCCGAACAGTCGCATCAAATAATCCCGCCAACTCAACAGCTGATGGCTGACTACTGCGCAGTCACGCACGCGTCGGTTTGCCGGTGGACAATTATTTGCCTCGGGAGAAACTACTGTTTCTATTACATAGCTATATACTGTGATATAACCCTCCATAAAACATGGATAACCTATTTTTGGAATATATTGAAACCTATATTGATAACATAATCAATTTCAATGTTGGAGGGTAAATTGTAGTATACGGGTGCAACCGATTTTTGACAAAAAAAACTAGTGCACCGTATAGAGGACCTCTAATTGAACAACTTTTTCTTATAAATTAATCCATGCAAACGTACAGGAACGGAGATAATTAATAATTAAGGTGCTCACCGAGTCAATTTTCCATGTCACATTTTTAGTCGTATCTGTTATACACACCGTTGAAATTATGAAAATTGTAATAAATGATGTTTATTTCACTTTACCACACAAGAATTACATTTGATTTTTATGTTTTTTAATAACTTTTCTTCAACATAATCATAACAAGAAATCTAACCTTAAACCACCTAGTGGAAAAAGCCCATCCCAACTTTCATGCGGATTCGGACAATCGACTGTCATGCTTAGAGATATATGTACAGTATAAAGTAGATAGATGGTCGAACAAACTTTTATATTTATTTGAAAATTATATGCAAATCAGTAGCAAAAGACGTTATACTTTATTTCATTGATTTTTTTACATGCCTTTTAAAATTATATAATATCCTGTAAATTAGTACGGAAGTGTTTTCTTTAATTTTTTCAGACATTTGTAATTCTCTTTTTGCACATTTACATGATTTATACTGCAATCATTGCAATGATTATTCCCTTAATTTATAGGTTTTTCTACTTTTTTACCCACCTCCCGCGCGCGCGCGGGGGTGAGGGAAGGGGCTACATATAAATGGCTTACCTGCAAGTGGTAACTGAATATACAAGAATAAGAAACACTAGCAAAACCCTCATTGACTACATTATTACTAACGAAAAAACATTACAACATAGGGTTCTTCACACACCAAAAATAAGTGATCATTCGATGTTAAAAGTTATACTACAGACAAAAAGTGATGTGACAAAAAAGAAAAAGAAACTTATAAGGAGTTTTAAAAATAATGACATTAATAAACTGCATAAACACATTTACGAAAAAAGTTGGAATAATGGAAATGATGTCAACATTATGGTAGATCAGTGGACTGAAACTATAAATCGTATTATTGAAGAAATGTGTCCAAAATGTGATTTGTTTTACCTGAAAAGTATTTAAGGAATGAGTGGATGAATTATGCAATACTAGAAGAAATAAATTTTAGAGACGATAAATATAAGGTACCAGTATTTACGAAACATGAGAAAGACTGGAATGAATACAAATTAATTAGAAATAAAGTAGTTCAAATGATTAGAGAACGGAAAGAAGAGTATTTGAAAACAGCACTTGATCAAAACAGAAACAACTCAAAAGAACTATGGAAAAATCTTAAAATGTTAGTACCAACAAGTAAACAAACAAATAGTACAAGCATTATTTTTGATAATGAAGAAATAGAGAATGATAGGGGAATTGTTGAAAAATTAAATGAGTACTTTGTAACGAGCATAGATACACTAGTTGATAGGGTACAAAGACAAAATATTGACAGTGAAAATGAAGTTTTGCGTGATATCAGCAGCATCCGGAATTGAGTAAATTTGAAAATGTAACTATGCAAGAAATTAAAGATGTAATTAAATCTCTAAAAGGTACAGGAGACGTTGCTGGTGATGGTATAACAAGCAGAGTTTTAAAGGACATTTGTTTGGTGTCAGCAAATAGAATACTAGACATAATAAATACGTCAATGCAGTCAGGGGTATTTCCTAAATACTGGAAAATATCATATATAGTACCTGTCCCAAAAGTAAATGGGACGAAATTGTGTGAAGAATACAGACCTATAAATACAGTGCCATCATATGAAAAACTGTTGGAAATGTGCGTTAAAAAACAAATCGATAATTATTGTGATGCAAATAGTATATCATTGAACCAGTCAGGTTTCAAGAAATCACACTCTTGTGAAACAGTTTTGGTCAACATTTGTGATAATTGGTCGAGGGAAATGGACAGTGGCAAAATGGTGCTGGCTGTGTTTTTGGATTTCCGAAGAGCTTTTGAGATCATTGACCGACAATTAATATTGAAGAAATTAGAAGTCATCGGCTTGAAAAGCATCGTTCTGGGATGGTGTCGTTCATACATGACTGACAGATACCAAAGAGTAAAGTTTAATGGGACATCAGGTGTGCGCTCTACTAAATATGGTGTACCACAAGGAACAATATTGGGACCGTTACTTTTTAATTTGTATGTGAATGACATTATGCTTAGGACCAAAAACAGTAAATTACATTTGTTTGCTGATGACTCAATGTTGTATGTTAGTGGAAATGATTTAAATGACATGAAGGACAAAATAAATGAAGACTTGTCTTGGTGTGTGCCAATAGTTTAAGTATTAATATAAGTAAATCTAAATTTATAATCATTGGTAGTGCAACACAATTAATTATGACAATATTAATATAAAAATAGATAATAATTACGTAGAAAGAGTAAATAGTATAAAATATTTAGGGATAATAATAATAATAATAATAATATGTATTTATTGACCAACAGAGTACTCCATTTACAGGACAATTATACAAAATAATTCGGAGCAGCTGCTCTATACAATGTAGAAATGAAAAACATAAAATAAATAAATAAAAAAGAATAACAAATGCGCTGAAAAACACAATAACAAAAAGAGAGTCTGTCATTAATCAGTCATAGTGCAGTAAATCTTGCAACCCAACCGCACAGCTACCTGAACGGATCCGGACAAACACCCATAATATTAGTCATCATGTGCGTCAGAGGTGCTTTACAAAGAATGTTTGTTCTACGCCTAGGTAAAACGAAAGACTCAGAAGATCGCGTCAAATGCGAGTGAATAGCAAAGTCAACTTGCGAGAGCAAGGCAGATGAGTCTATTTTGTTGTTAATTAAATTAAAAAGAAAGTTGGCACTACTGATCCTTCTTCTGTCAGATAAAGACTGGAAGGAATGTCTTTCTAGAAGAGCAACGTAATCGACGCCCCTAGGAGGATAAGCGCCATCAATTCTGAAAGTAATAAATTTCAGGAAACGTCTTTGCACCCGCTCCAAGATTAATTCTTGGTATAAATAGTGCGGATACCAAATGATAGCACCATACTCCAGTGTACTCCGAACGAAGGCGTAATATAATGACCTTACAGCCAGTAAACCACTGAAACCCCTGCAAGAACGGATAAGGAAGCCCAATGATTTAGTAGCCGCACTGCAAATTGAATAAATATGGTCCGTAAAGCGGAGAGCGGAGTCGAACAGGACTCCTAAATCCTTGAACCGCGCATGCCTGGGTATTGCAATTTGATCTACATGGTAATCAAAGAAGATAGGGTTCGCGACTTTAGTGTACGTTACTATTGCGCATTTTTCTACATTTAAGAAAATTTTATTTTGGAGGCACCAATCATTAACTGTCTGCAAATTGTCCTGAAGTAAGTGACAGTTTTCAACACTTCCAATCTCCATAAAGATCTTCAAGTCATCGGCATATGCCAGGACAGAGCAATTCAGAGAATTTAAGAGGTCATTAATGAATATATTGAATAGCAAGGGACCAAGGTTGGATCCCTGGGGAACACCTGATGTCGGTGTAAAGTGACCAGAACGGAATCCGTTGTAGCATACGTAACAGGACCGATGACAAAGGTATGAAGACAAGAGCTTGAGCAAGCCAATCGAAAAACCGAAGGCATCAAGTTTTTGGAGAAGCAACGAATGATCAATGCTATCAAAGGCTTTAGCAAAGTCAGTGTAAATGACGTCAACTTGAAGGCGTTGATCCAAAGCTTTGCTAATATACTGTGTTATTTCGGCTAGATTAGTGATGGTAGATCGCGCAGGTACGAAGCCGTGTTGTCGGGGTGAAAGTAACAATTTAGATTCAAAAATTATCTGCTGATATATGACAAACTCAAACAACTTGGCAAAATTACTTAAAATACTAATGGGTCTATAATTAGTGATATCACAACGGTTACCCTTTTTGTAAACTGGCATAATTCTACTAATTTTCCAAACGCCAGGAAAAGAACTAGTTTTAATAATCAAATTAAACAGAATTTTTAATGGTTCACTTAGCACAGACCCGCAGTCCCGCACAAAGAAACTAGGTAAACCATCATGTCCAGCTGTTAGATTGGGTTTGAGTTTCTTAATAGAACGTAACACATCATCATTGGTGACGGAGCAGATTGAAATAGAGTGCATACTACAGCCATCTGGCGAATAAAAAGTTGAACTGGGTTGGAAGACGTTGGAAAATGCACTAGCAAAAGCATCAACTATAGATTGAGGAGTACGACACTCATCATTGTTGTACGACATATACCCTGGAATTCTCGTGCTGCCACTCTTACTCCTAACGAATCTCCAAAAAATCGCAGGATCTGCCGTGATTTGAGATTCTATATAAGCTTGATAGTTGTTGTAAGCTGTGGACACTTCATATTTGACTTTGGATCTTAGTTTATCAAATTCATTTCGATCTGATGGACGCCCGCTTCTTTTCCATTTCTTGAAGTAGTATTCTTTTGTCCTAATAAGTTGCTTGATCGAGGCGTTATACCACGGTGGAAAGTGACGTTTAGAAGACCGAAACTTCGGCACAGTATCATCTATGATGGAATACAATTTAGCGTAAAACGCCGAAACAGCTACATTTACATCTGTATAAGACTCAAGGAACATCCATTCTGCACAGGTAATTTCATTATATAATTTTAGAAAGTTCGCCCGACGAAAATTATATCTGTAGTTTGCATTCGAAGGAAAATTCATACTTGAGGAACCCGACATACACTTAAAAGTTATATCAAGTGCCGGGTGGTATAAATCCTCAGAGATCAAAGGAGAAGCATCATGCACAAGTTCAATTTGAACGTCAAGATTTGTAAAAATTAGATCCAACAACCTGCCACGAGCATTGGTAACGTGGTTGAGTTGACGTAGATTCAAAGATGAAATCAAATGCGAAAGTGATTGAAACTTTCGGTCAGAATTTTTATTAGCTGAATTGAATGAAGGGCAATTAAAATCGCCACAAATAAAAACGTGTTTGTTCAAGAGCTTGAGTGTCAGACAGTCCGTGAAGATCTCATAGTCATCACAAGAGATACTGGGGGGGATATAAATATTAACAAAGAGAACTCTGTGGGTCAAAAACTCGCACTGTGAAATATTAACGTCAATAATTGGCACTAAAGATGAAATAGAAGAAATATCAACTGGCTTTATAGACAAACGGTTGGAAAATGCTGACAGCACACCCCCACCTCCTCAGTCGCCTATCAGATCTGCAAACCAGATAAGAAGGACTGAAAACTTCAGCATCATTTATTTCAGAGGTAAGCCACGTTTCTGTAAGGAATACAGCGTCAGCATCCAATGAGTCAGTATGCATTTTTATTGTATGAAGTTTGGATCGTAAACCACGAACATTTTGGTAAAGAAGTCTGAGATTGACACAGCTGGAGTTATTATTGTTGGATGTAGTCAGTTTACCTGATTTGGGTTCTTCGTAATCCTCTCTAAAAAACGGCTAATTCTTGTTCCCGAAGGCCATAGCTCAGGATTCTTCGCCTTTTCCAGCATTTCGAAAGCTACTGACACTTTAAACGATGCGTATTCGTCCGGCCGTTTCGCGTTCAGCTTCATGCACTTAACGTGAGAGAAGTCATTATCTTTTAAATGAGTCTCAACATCCGCTGTTGTAGTATTTGGATCAAATCCAAAGATATGAAGATGCGCGTAATGCACAGTGCCTTTTAATCTAATATTAGTAGCTGTACCAAGAGAGGCGTTAATTCTCCTTCTGTTCTTTTGCCGTCGCTGTACGAGTGTATATTCACCGTCGGAACATTTATCTTGCTCATTTCATTATCGCTCGTACCCTGTATAGAATTTACAATATTTGTATTAATATTTGTTCGACTGGCATCCTCTTCTGGCTTGTTTTGCTTACTTTTTCTAGTCTCCGTTGGTTTTGTGTCCGCGACCTCGACCCGTTTTTTAGATGATACTTTTTCGGCGAAGGAATGTTGCACTTTATTTATTGGAGTAATCGATTTCGTTTTATCCATTATAGGTATTTTAAATACAGGATTATTATCAAATAATTTGACTAAATCAATGTTAGATTGTCTTAAAACCTCAACTTCTGTTTTCAGTTCAATTATTTTCTTATTTAAAACTGTAACTTCGGCATTTACAATATTTCTTATAAGGACTTCAAACTCCACACTTTTTAAATATTCAATTATTTTATCACTCTTATCACCGTTCGAACGTAAATCTGGCGGCATTTTCCAAAGATTAAGGTTATTAACTAATAAGTAAACAATTTGTTTGCGAGTCGTTGCACAGTAAACCGATGCTCGGCTCTATGTCTACTCTACTGTAATAATAATAATAATTATAGATCAGCATTTAAATTTTAAAGAAAATACAAAGCATATTCTAAATAAAATGTCTAAAAAGGCAGGTTATTTAACTAGAATAGGTCAAAATATGTCAACATATATTAAGCTGACACTATATAAATCGCTAATTTCGATACACATGGAATACTGCACAAGTCTTCTATTTAAGTTAACTAATTACAAAACTCAGCAAATGCAAAAAATACAAAATAGGACTATGAGAGCAATTTTAAAGTGTAACAAATATACACCAGTTGCATTAATGCTGAGTACATTGAAATTAATGAATGTGCGACAAAGAATAATATACAAAACAATGTTATTCATTTACAACAGTAAACAAGGTGTTACGCCATGGTATATTAGTCAGAAATTGATTTATGTATGTACATGAAACGCATAAATATAATACAAGAATCATCAATAATTTCTTTATAGAAAAAGTAAATAGATCATCAACGGCTAATAATGTTTTTGTTAACGGTCTAAAAATGTTTAACAGCTTGCCGTATGACATAAAACATTGTAATAATATAAATAGGTTTAAGAGACAACTGTCATTATATATTTTAGATAAATGTATATAAATAATCTGAGTGTATGAAAATAGCGTATTGCTAATAAAGATTATTATTATAATTTGAAACGCTCATACGCATAAGAAAGTCGTGTGGTGGCTACACCTCATTTTTTCTTTTGCATCTCTACATGTCGTTTTGTGGTTTCGTCGCCAAAACACTATCTATTTTTAAATAAATTACATTCGCAGATGAATTATTTTAAAAAGAAAAGTTAGAAAGTCACTGTTTTTTTGATGTTTCGAACAGCAAACATCGAGGCGGAAATATCGGACATCGAAACCAAAACATCGATACATCCAGTGGCGGCTGCTGCAGGGAGGGCAACGGGGCACTGCCCCCCCCCCCCCGTGATAAATTTCCCGGTCACAAATTTCTTTTAACAGATAAATTAATTATAAATACCTAATTTGTATGTAATTTTTCTGATTTGTTTGATCACAAATAATATGTTTTCTGAAGTAACAGTCCGTCTTTTGAGCGCGTTTAAAAATCGCAGTCTGACGTAGGCTCCGGGGCATCTCGCGCGACTGCCCCGTCCAGCCCCGTCTGTATTAGAAATCAAGTGATGAAACAGGCACGGGTAGCGCGCGTATATATGTAGGCGGCGGGGCACTACTCTATGGTGCCGGGTCCGGGTGGCGCGGCGGTCCAGTATATAATATACAGCGGTGAGTGTATGTTGTAATTTCTATCGGTGCAAATGCAACTATAAAATGCGTTAGTAACACAATCGAAATGATAGAAAATTACACACTGAGCTATGACATTAAGATAGAATTAAAAAATCTAGGTCTCCCTAGACCAGATTTATTGATTAAACTAGAAGATCACAATTCGAAAACTAATAAAACCGTGACGAGAAAATTCAATAGAAGCTCTTACAGTTTATCAGACTGGTTGTGTGGGTGTAATGTGCAATAGTATATTACATACCGAGGTGGAAAGTGTTTCATTACTGTCGAGAGATTAGGTAGTTAACCGAGACGCGAAGCGTCGAGGTTAACTTTATCTCGAGACAGGAATGAAACTTTTCACCGAGGTTTGTATACTATTTTATTTACAACCATAATTATATTTATTTGTGATAAAAATTCCGGTAAAAGTTTTGACATATTGAGTTGTCAGATTTGTGATGCTCTAGCGTAAACGTCAAATAAACATACGCCACTTTTTTTCGGTGAATAGATTATAAAAGAAATGTTGAGTAGTAAAGCCTTCAAGGTCTGCACTCCAATTGAACTGAGGGAAACTGTCCTCCCGTAGCATCCAGATATCTTGGCTCGAATGGAGAAGGACAAGAAATCACTATTTCATCATATCAGCAATAGCAGGGCGGCCTATCTACATGTATTCAAGCTTCCAATAATTCGAATGTAACAATTAATTTTATTTACAACCATACAATTAATAATTATTTGTGATAAAAATTCCGATAAGGTTTTGACATATCGAGTTGACGGTTTTAAATTGTGATTGACATTGAGGTTAAGAAACGAGGGCAGTAATAGAGGGCGGGAAGTAAATGAGGGCAGTAATAAGAGGGTGGGAAGTAAAGGTGAACAAAGTCACACTTCCCAACTTTTAAAAAGTCAGAAATGCCAACATTACGCGTATGGTTGTAAATAAAATGCTTTTTTCTATTTCGGTGCTATAAAGTTCACTTTACGACACCCGTTTTGGTTGCAAAAGTATTTCTTTATCGCACGCTAATTTTGTTGTTTTGACGTTGGTAACAAAAAAAAATGGAAGCCAATTATATTTAAATGTCAAAATGTAAGCCTTTAATGTAACAAACATGTGCAATAGAAGTTGTACAAAGAATAGGCACACATGCTAACATTTTATTTACTAATTAATTAACAATATAAATTGTTAAGCAGAGTTGGATGATAAGTTTTCTGATGCTACTATTGAAATTTACTTCCAATGTTGAATTGTACAACTGTTATAAAAGTTTATTTTTGATAATATGTCGAGACTATATTGGCGAAAGATTTTGTAAATTGTCTTCTGCTATTTTGCGAATCTCTGGGGGTGTGCAATTATTTATTTCGTCCTTTTTGTTGATAATTTGAAATAATTTACTGCATAAATCAGTCTGAATTTTAATCAGAATTACATGTAACACCGCCTATATTCAAATATTTAAAATGTTCACGAAGTTTGCCGAAGCCAAGGCAAGGCCTTCATCTACATTCCGAAGACGTGCGAACCTATACTAAGTTGGCCGAAGTCAAAGCAAGGCCACTACTGACATTCCGAAGACGTCCGAACACAAACGAAGTTGGCCGAAAACAAGGCAAGGCATTCACCGATATTCCGAAGACGTCCGAACCCACACGAAATTGGCCGAAGACAAGGCAAGACCTTCATCGACATTCCGAAGACGGCCGAACCCATACGAAGTTGGCCGAAGTCAAAGCAAGGCCACCACTGACATTACGAAGACGTCCGAACACAAACGAAGTTTGCCGAAGACAAGGAAAGGCCTTCACCGATATTCCGAACCCATATGAAGTTGGCCGAAGTCAAAGCAAGGCCACCATTGACATTCCGAAGACGTCCGAACACGTACGAAGTTACAGTTTCCATAGACGTTTTAATCATAATTACATATAACACCGCCTATATTCAAATATTTAAAATGTTCGAACGAAACGTCTGTCATTTTAAGCTTATTTGAACTTTTAATAACCAAAATAGAAAAAATCAAGTGAACGGTGTTTTACTACTTTGAAGAGAATAAAAGCATTTTCTAGATATACCATGCGGGTAAGCAGACTATATGCCTTAGCAATGTGTTCCATTGAAAAATAATTACTGACATCAACACCAAACTTCAATGAATGAGTTATTAATCATTTTGCTGATCGTAAGGAACCGCGGATGGATTATATTTTCAATCAAGTTAATCAAATAGCATATTGAGTTTATTTTTTGTCTGTACTTAATTTTTGATATTAAACACTCAGTCACCCCGGTGCCCTCCCGTCCCAAAAAATCACGGGCCGCCACTGGATACATCGTGCGCAACCTTACTCCCAATGTATTCACAGAATTCCTCTATTTTTCTTTAATCTCTATGGGCACACAACGGATCAAGAAATATATGTATAGTTTTCATAATATTGAATACTAGATTGTTTAGTTAACAAATGTGTCAGTTTGTCCTGGGGTATATGACAATTCTAAATTGACTTTTAATATGTTTATAAGTTCCTATAATTCTATTATTACGTACACTACACCCTTATCACTTGCTGCACCTGAGAACACTAGTAGCTGAACTAATTTGTAAAATAATAAACTGACATTTGAATGTTTAATACATAGTTATAGCTGTTCACTTCTGTTATTATAAAATTGAAGATAAGATAATGAAGTAAATGAAAGGAAGTACAAAAAGAAAATAAAGGAAAAATAAGTTCTATGACACTGATCAAAACAAATACCCGATGTGGGTAGTAGTTAAGTAAAGTGCATTTCTTAATTAATAGGCTCTAACTAAGGTGCAATAGCTACGTTGCATTAGTTAATTAGGTTGCACTTGTTTCCTTAAAGAAAAAAGGAAAATGTTACTATAAGATATAATTAATTGAAAAATTCAAAAGATTCTTGGTAGTAGTGGCATACAATGAATTAAAAGTAATAACAATATGACAACTGGTTGTCAATTAGAAAACAATGACAAATATAAAATGTAAATCAAAATGTATAAATGAAAATGTAATCAATAAGCATAGGACAGTCGAGATTATTTCTATAGTCACATTAAAAGGCTTGGGGTCTACCACAAACTGTTCAGTCAATCCAAATATACAAATAACAACGACGCAACTATGTAAAGAAAGATTAAGAGTAGAACTGTTCAAAAATGATAGTGAATACTTGGAATATCTCCAAAAGATAAAGCAAACCATATACATACATATACGAATTAATCCATTTCATGCGAGTAGAACTGTTGATAATATAACAATATAGAATGTAAAATAGTCATGTATAAATGTAAATGAAAGCAAATAAGCATAGGACAATCGATAATTACTCATGCAATCCTATCAAAATGGCCTAGGTATAATTAATATACATTAAAATTCAAGACGCACATGTGGGGTAGCCATTTCGTAAGAAATTGTATTAATATTAATTTGTTTCCAGCGTTGTTGATGCAGATAAATGCGGTCACAAGGTCATATAAGCACATACGATCTTGTGTTTAATGAAAAATCCTTTAGAAATGGACTAAACAAAGATACATATGCGGTAGCAGGTGTAATAAAGGGTCGGTCGGGATTAATATTTTTGTAAAGTAAAGCCGTTTATTTCAATAGCGGTTACCTCAAAAAAATAATACTAATAATAATAACAAAATTAATTATAATCTTGTACCTGATATGTTTTCGTCTACCTGTAAGAAGTAAACGAGATAAGGCATCTAGTTTACGGCTGAGACAAATTCTTTTCTTTGTAAGGATAAAAGCAAAGACTTTTGCCTAACTTGCACATGCATTTTATTTATTCTTAATAATATAGAACTATATATTTTCAGTTACGAAGGCATAAACGCTGACTTACCTCGTTTAATAAAATGTCACGAAGATGAAATGAGAGTTCTACAAGAGAAAAACAAGGTTTTGAGAAGGAATCTTAAAGAAGCTCAAGAACAAATTAAGATGAAAGATGACGAAATAAACGGTATTCGTAGCCAATTGAGGCATTTGCATGCTCTGACTAAAGATAAGCATTTAGGAGAGCGAGAGAAGTTGAAAGATGAATTAGAAGAAGTCAAAGAAAAATTACGAAATAGTGAAAATCAAATTAACCTGTTGAATAGGCGTTTGATGTTGGAAACGAAAAACGCTAAATATAAATTGAATAATGAAATAACAAAACACAAGCAATGTCAAAAGGAATTATCCCACGCCTTAACTGAACTTCATCGTTTGAATGGCGTTGTGGAGGTAAGTACATGTATGTCTTTCCTTATTACATCTCGCAGCTTTTAATAACATAACACCGAAATGAAATTATTTATTATATGCGGTTGAGCTTATTATCATCATAAATGAGTAATTTTATTCAGATCGGTAGAAATAACAAAAATTGATTAAACTGGCCTATATAGTCCCATATCTGTGTAGGTATACTATGTAAGGCTTGTTTATTTTATGGAAATGTCTATGTTATTATTATCGGGTTTCTAGATTATGAACGAGGGGTAATTCGCTCACAATATTTTGTACACCAATTCCTAAATACGAGGTATTTCACATTAATACCCTTCAAATTTTATGCAATAACCCGTAATACCCATTAAATTCTTTGCAATACCCAGTATTACCCATTAAATTCCTTGGAATACCCCGTAATTCACATAAAATTTTGAAAAAATAACAAATATTGAAAAAAAATTGGTGTCACTAATTTTTTTGCGGAGAGTATATCGAAATTTCACAAATTCATTTTATTTCAAACAGGTATTATATGAAATAGCAAAAACTTAAGCACAAGCATAATAAAATATTTGAAATAAGAAATAACAAATCTCTAATTATTTGAGATAAAAAAAAAGAGGTTTCAGTTCTTCAAGGGTAAACAATAGTCCCTCTCTTCTATCCAGAATAGGATTTGTTAATTGTGTGACTGAATCCCCTCGCGGTATACAGGATGTACCACTTAAAACTCCCAGATCAAATATCTCGGAAACGGATAAAGATATTTGAATTTTGTAAAAAAATAGTTACTAATGAATGTGATTGACTCTAGTTTGCTCTCACAATTGTGTTTTATTATATGAGGATATAGATGGCGCTGCGATGAAACGAATTTTTTTGATCGCCACAATCTGCATTTGTTTTTTATTTGAAAGAGTATTAAAATTAATATAAATTTTACTATTTGTGTTAGTTTCCAAAATTTAACAGTTTCATAGATATTCGTGTTTAAAGAAAGTAAGAGTATTTTAAAGTTTTGTCTTTATTTTGTTTAAATACTTAAAAGGATCAAATATAACTAACAAAGATGTTCAAAATTATTTGCCTTCTTGTTTGCTACATAACGTATATCGCCTTAGTTGTTCTCTTCCGCAAACATTTAACAATGTATTTCTACCAGTGGCGGCTCTTTAATGAGAGCAAGTGAGTAATTGCACCCCCTGGAATTTTGAAACAAAACAAACCAAGCGGCGACTAACTGTGAAAGTATTTATTTATTACGTATTCATTGTTATTGAACAGGAACGTGACGTGTACGGCACGCGAAACAACCTACATGCACCGATCGTAGTCATAGATATAATGACGACTAAGACTAACAGCGCACGGATGTAAAGACCCCTTCCACCGAGAGAAACATACCCATGTGCAAACGCTACTGTTGCTGCGTTAAGCCATTAAACATTACATTGAAGGTGGGGAGAACTGTATTTTGTTCTAGTTCCATATCGTATAATACATAGCATGTGAGCAAGTTTCCCGTCGGCTCAACGCTGTTGTAAGATGAATTTCGTGTCTGCGATGCATAATAACACGTTTTCGCGGTTAACGTATGATGAAAAAATCGCAATAAAAATCTTAAACGGCCGATGCCTCAATTATGTTTAGGAAATAAACAATCTGTTAAGGGTAAAGACGTTATAAGAAAATTCAAAATGAATATTTATCAGAAAAATGACTGGATTTGTGGGTGTGAAATTAAAAATACTTTTTGTTTTCCGTGTCTTTTGTTTGGTGGTGAACCGTCTTGGTCAAAGAACGGAATAAAAGACTTAATTCATCTTAGTGCTAAAATTACGAAACATGAAAATTCCGAAGGGCATTTGAAAAATATATTTAGTCTAAGAATGTTAGGAAAAAATAACATTCAGAATGTTTTAGATCATCATATAGAAAAGCAGTTCAACAACACAATGAACAGGTAACAAAAAATAGGCATGTGTTAAATTTAATAATAAATTGCATTAGATTTTGTGGCGCGTTTGAACTGGCACTTCGGGGTCATGATGAACGGCAAACGTCGAATACCAAGGGCATTTTTCGGGAATAGATAAATTTTACGGCAGAATTAGATAAATCGCTCAGAGATCACATCGAGCAGCACCGGTTTTTAATTGAATTTATAAATGATTTCCCAAATTTTAATGAAAAAGTGATAGAACTGTTCTGCAAGTCAAAGACACGCAAAATGGACTTCGTTTATCGTCAGATGTAATCAAACTGTAGTGTTATATTTATTATTCCCTCAAAACAAACTGTACAATGAACAGTACCTGTCTGGAACAGTATGTCGGTGAAACTTATAAAGATTGGGTAAGCGTTCTTGTATTATACTTTTACTTTCTTATACGTA
The DNA here is from genome assembly GCA_963170755.1 of Amphimallon solstitiale. Lineage (NCBI taxonomy): Eukaryota > Metazoa > Arthropoda > Insecta > Coleoptera > Scarabaeidae > Amphimallon > Amphimallon solstitiale. The sequence continues at coordinate 781,015 of OY720679.1, read as the reverse complement.
GTATAAGGAAGTATTGTGATGATGAAAATTATCGACCTCGAGATTTTTGCAGATGTCCACGTTTTGGGGTCCCCTGATACCAAAAAAGTGGTTTTTAAAAAATCTCTCTCTCTCTCTCTCTCTCTCTCTCTCTCTCTCTCTCTCTCTCTCTCTCTGTGTGTGTGTGTGTGTGTGTGTGTGTGTGTGTGTGTGTGACCACGATAGCGATCAAACCGCTACAGATATCAATTTCAAATTTTGTATTTACGAATATAATCTTCCTCTTGAGAACTGATTAGATTTTGAGCAAAATCGGCAGACCGGAAGCAGTAGTTTACTTCAGTGAAAAAATCGAATTTTGCAAATATTTCGTCAATTACTAAGTTTAAACAAATTTATAAGGAATTCAAATGTACTCAAAATTAAATTTGAGAAAAATTGTATTAATAAAGTTTTTCGAAATTCCGACCAGAAGTAGGTCTTTTACTCTTATCGAAAATCAGTTTTTTGCGAATATCACGCAAGTCATGCTTTCTAGGCAGGTAAATTATCAGTATAAAAGTATTTAGAACGTATTTTTAAATATCTTTTGTATAAAAAAAATTTCAAAATTCGGACCGGAAGTAACACTTTTACTCTTACCGAATAACGATTTTTTGCAAAATATGTCGTAAATTATGCATTCTAATTTATATTTATGAAGAGTACAAAAGTATTTAGAGTTGGATTTGGAATATTTTTTGTATAAATGAAATTTCAAAATTCGGACCGGAAGTAACACTTTCATACGTATAAGAAAGTCGTGTGGTGGCCACACCTCATTTTTTAATTTTGAAATTATGCACTCCCTATGTGAACCACCCCGAGCCGCCACTGATTTCTACTAATTTTTTGAGCATAAATTTTATTATAAAGGATTATCTCCTATTCTTAAATCGTGCACTAAATGAACTTATACGGAAAGTATTTATTTTCTTTTAATTGCCGTAATGATGTATGTGGATTATTATTAACTGTTTGTAGTACCGCTGCCGTAATTTCATCATATCTTACTCTTTTCTGCCTTAATTGTTTTTGTTTTTTGAAGCTACCGTAATTTCTGAGTTTTGCACACAGACCTTATAGGAATAATATTTTGTGATCTGGTAAAGGACTGTTTGGAAAGCGTAGAGCATATAATAGCATTGCTTCAGATGCATTTCTACGGGATTCTCCATAAATTAAAATCATATTCAGTTTGTCTTCATTTGTGTGTAGAACCATATTTTTAATACAATCTCAACGCAAAGTGAGTAAATGTTTGAATGAAGCTAATTATAAAGACAATTAATAATCAAGCAAATGTCACTAATGTGTGCTAATGTTAAAATATTTCCTAAATAATCAAAGCAAGCATACATGCATAACACAGACGTGAATACTTTTCTGCCTACATACCTATGGGTGCCTATGAAGTCGAATTTATAAAAAGGAACTAACTATAAAATTTAAATTGTGAAGTAACTATAATAGCAAGAATTGTGAATATGTTTGCTGTTATTTTTCTCTACAAATTAAATATTTAAACAAAATAAAGACAAAAAAAAAATTACTCTTACTTTCTTTAAACACGAATATCTATGAAACCGTTAAATTTTGAAAACTAACACAAATAATAAAATTTACATTAATTTTAATACTCTTTTAAGTAAAAAACAAATGAAATTTGTGACGATCAAAAAAATTCTTTTTATCGCAGCGCCATCTATATCTTCACATAATAAAACACAATTGTGAGAGCACACTAGAGTCGATCACATTCTTTAGTAATTACTTTTTACAAAATTCAAATGTCTATCCGTTTCCGAGATATTTGACCTGGGAGTTTTAAGTGGTACAGCCTGTATATACTTCATCACGTACATCAGGCCACACAAACTTATTTTTAATTTTCCTAGAACGTCTTAAAAAGTTTACCTGCATGTTTTGGTCATCAATTACTGACGTAACTTTACCAACGTAATAAAATGTATTATTTCTTAACATAAATTTAGCTATATAGAAATTATTAATAATAGGTTCAAAGTTAGACATTTCGGTCAGTTTAAAAATTTTTTTTCAGATTTATTTTCTGAATTGGACTCCAATTCATTGTCGCCAAACTGCGAGATGGATTCAAATCTCTGAATATTTTCTTCTTCAGTGCCACTACTTGATTGATTGCTGTTTTAAATCCAACGTCTTTGATCTTTTGGCGTTTTTGCTAATTTTGGAATTTTATAACTGTTATTACAAAAACACAATTGAGCAATATATATTTTCTGGATTTTCGAAGTTCGACGCTATTGTAATCTTCTCAAAATCAATTTTAAAAGTTTGTCACTTTTCAAGAAGTAGCTGCCGTTGGGCCCATAATTTAATTGTTTCAAATATATGTACATTTTCCGTCGAAAGATTGATATTTTGCTTGGTTTCCTTCGAAATTTTGCAGGATCCTGCTGCACAATAATCTAAATTCTTAACTGTAGATTCAACTTCGACGTAATTCTTCCTGCTACATTGAGAATTAGAGGCTTTCAGTTTTTTACATATCTTAGATTCATTTTCTTGTTTTCCTTTGAAAAATTTTGCAATCACGATAATTAATTTTGTGTGTCCACTAACTATTTTAAATATTCCAGGATTTTTGGCGTATTCACCGCTTTCAATTATGTGAGATAATTCTTATTTACAAAATAGTTCAATTTCTGAAAATTTGTAATTCCGTAATACTTCCCAGGACTTCACTTTCGTAACTATTTATGATTAAAATATTTTTTAGGCAGGTGGGAATATTTACATTTAAATGTTTTCAAATTCGTCGAAAGGAGAAGAACCCGAAGGCAAATGTGTGTTAGAAGTATTCTTCATTTGTTTTTTCTCGAATTTCCGACTGATTTTCCCTCGGATTTTCCGATTCACTTTGTGACATCTAAAAAAATAAATTGAATTTATAGAAACTTACAATCTTTTAGTTACAGGTGTGCAGGTGTGCAGGAAGGTCTATCAACATTGAAACAAAAGGGTTTTCCTAGGTTCATTCATTTCTCGAAAAAAACAAATATTTTTTATGTTGTCAAGCAATCATTTAATTTTGCTTGTATTTAACAAAGTATTAAACTGAACTTTATATACTTGGGAGAGGATTTCTCTTTTCCCCGAATTTTTCCCACGCCTAGCACGCATAGGATAATGCACTATTTTAATCATTTGGTAATGTTACGTACCTGGATTTCATTGCTTATTGTCAGATGAGAATTCGTTTTACTAAAAGGTTAGCAAACATAAAGGTATTTACCTATAGTCGGGGCATTGAACTGTATAATAGTACTGAACGAGTACGCAAGCGTAAGCACTGGCCGAAAACTGTGACCACTGAGTTAATACGGGCACCCTGCATTTCTATCATATAAGCGTCCGAATGGAATAAAGATAGGCACCCCCACCACGGCAGCTATAGTTCAATGAATCAGGGTTATAATTTGTAACAATGGCGCATGCGCAATAGAAAAACTTATGAAAAATTCCTAAATAATACCTCATATTTCTTCGCAATACCTAACAATTCCTTCATATTACCTTGCAATTCCTTCATAATACCCTCCAATTCCTTTTTAATACCCCACAATTCCTTGTAATACCCAACATTTCCTTCATAATTCCTAACAATTCCCTAATATTTTCCCGTAATACCTACTAATTCCTGAAACGTGTACATCACAATACCTCAGCGAATTACCCCTCGATTATGAATCTACTGCAGTTCAACTCTTATCTCAACTTATTGAAAGTAAATACCCAAGAAAGAACTTTGGAATAATAACGAGAGATGCAAACATATTGGCTAATCCTGGCTTGTTAATGTAATATAAGTTAGGCATGTTCCTCATTTTTAGAATTATATTCTAAAAATAAGATATATAAGATAAGATAAGGTAAATAAGATGCCTAAAAACTTATAGGTGTAGATTATATCATGTTTTTTCTTGTTGTGTTGTATACGGCCTAATTAAGTAATTCATACTGCTGTACCTGATACACCTAAAACATTTTGATTATATTAGTCTTCAGAAGATACATATTTCAAATGTCTAAATAAGAACATATTTTTGAATCTCTCTATAATAAGCGATTAGTGCATACTGTACATTATCATCCTAGTGTGTCATACGTGTTCAATCTGTGATATACATACTTGTTACATCATGGACCTTTTATTTGCTAAACCGGATACTGCAGATGTGTAGATGTATGTTGGTGCAATTATTTTCTCCGTCTAGTATTTTCGTTGAAAGCTAACGTTTCGACATGTAATTTACTAGAGCTATTTTGAGAAGATTATTGCAAAATATACTAGTGTAATAGGAGGGCCACGCAAAAAGTCCGAATAAAGGTACGAATGATAACTGATAACAATTAATATTTCCCAAGATTAAACTAAAGGCTTACAATTGCCTACATACGGTGGAAGTACAACGAATGAGATTTTTTGTTTCGCTAAAAACAAGTTATATTGTCAATAGACAGAAAGATTTGGAGAGTTGCTTGAATTAATTATTATATTTTTAGTGAAAATTCACTCAAAAGGCTTAACGAAAGAACATTTTCAGATGAATCCCGATCAAGATTCTAATCTATTCTTTATAGCAGTTTTCAACGTTATTAGTTTTGTCACAAAATAAAATAAAATACTTCACAAAAATAATTACAAATAATATGTAACAATAATTTGTTACAGCATAGTTTCAAAATGTCTGCCATTAACTGTCCAACGATGTGCATTTCGGCGTGAAAATCGCTACACTTGATCACTCAGCTGGTATCGCTCGTGTTTGTTTTTGAATACGAATTTGTATTTCGTTCACATTTTATTAATTCATTAATGTGAACAATAGTTTTAAAATGTCCCTGCAAGAAAAACCTTAACTGATTCAGATCTAGAGATCGAGCTGTCCACACGATTTGTCCTCTTCTACTGACCAAACTGTTTTCAAATATTGTGTCTAATGTGGTCTAATTAATTGCGAACGTTTTGTCCTAATGGGGGCAATGCTCCATAATGTTGCATGAAACATGTAGGATCTTATGATATTTTCTGTATTCCGGAATTTTTAATACAGTTTTGATACAGTAGATTATGAGATGAATTCACGATTGGGATGTTCCGCATAAATACATAATAATAATGAAAGAATTTATTAACAATTGATATAACAATATACATCAAATACACCAGATACCGTATAAACATCAAACAGTTGGATTTTGTCTCAAATAGACTATGTCGCTATATTGTGATCATACCTATAGATATGATCACTTTGCATTCTTTCTTTTAGCGTAGTAAATATAGTCACACCTCACTGTGTAATCTTCTATAACCACACACAGTCATTGTTAATATTTCGATGCTTGCGGTTTGTGACAAACGTACCATAATACAAATAAAATATAAACTGTTTCCTTAAGGGTCCTATATAGTGGATCGGAAATGTAATATTGGTTGCATAGCACAGAATTTAATAAGCCAAGGATGTCCGAGTACTTATTACACATGGGGAATATATAATAAATATTTGAAATAATAACTCAATATCTAAGCGAATAAAAATTCATTTATAATCAAATATTACACATTTGTAACCGCGGGAAAGATTTTTACCAGAATAACATTCATTGTAATGTGAGTTGCCTAATTTATTTTATATTCATTTAAAACAAAATAAAGAATAGTTGTACGAAAAATAAGTGCAGAGCGGGGTAGCTTTTTATTCCATTTATAACGTAAACCCACGCAAACAAATCTCCTCCGAAGGATTTTTGAGAAAACTTGTTTTTAATATTTTGACATATTAATTAATTTTCTTTAATCCGATAATTTTTTTCTAAATTCGATTCTTCAGCGGGGTAGATTACTAAATTCTTCATAAGTTGACGTTGAAAGGTTTTCTCCAAATTTTAAATCAACAAAAATATCTTGCATCTAAAATCTGCTATTTTTCCATTGTTGACAGATTCACTATATAGGACCCTTAACAAACGTCGTAATAAACACAAATGAATTCTTTTCTAAATTCGATTCTTCAGCGGGGTAGATTACTAAATTCTTCATAAGTTGACGTTGAAAGGTTTTCTCCAAATTTTAAATCAACAAAAATATCTTGCATCTAAAATCTGCTATTTTTCCATTGTTGACAGATTCACTATATAGGACCCTTAACAAACGTCGCAATAAACACAAATGCCAATAATGACAATTGTGTTTTAGTACAACGCCTTTATTTAATGTGTAGGCCTGCCTATCATATCCTCGTATGTGTATAAAGTACGTACACACGAATATTGTATTCATATTACGTGTATTGGCTATTCTCAACGTGCATGTGGTGTAGTACTATAGTCTATTTTTTAATTCGGAGGAGTAAAATAAAAAGGCGCGTTTACACAATGGAATTTTGGAAAATTCCTTTTTGGCGGCAGTTTTAAAACTAGCGATGATTTTATAATAATTGTAGTCAAGTGATTAATTAAAAATTTATTTAAAAAATTAGATAATTTTAATTTGAAATAAAAAGGAATCATCATCGTAAGTAAAATGCTTAAATCAAAAGTTTTAAAGGTGATTTGTATATTTTCAAATTTAAAAAGAAAACACAGATGGTTCTTATACCTATGATTATTTACAACCGAACAAAAATTTAGACAAATATTAATTATAGCATATACATATAAAACATATAATTATTCACAATTTTTTATTATTATATACAAGTGAACAACAATTTAGACAAATGTTAATTATAGCATATACATATGAAACAGTAACAATTTATAATTATTCACTATCACTTTCCATTTCACTTGAACTATCTTCACCCACTGATATAATAAATGGCTCGATTATATCATCGACCAACCCATCTAACTCTCTTTCTTCTTTCTTCATTAATCACATGGCCTACACATGTCTTCCAATTGTCCGTAGTGATATTCTGGATTGCTTTTAGTAAAAGTATCCTCACATCAGCTAATTTAAATGTAGTATTCTTAGTTGCCACCTCATTTTTTATTTGAGCCCACACCAACTCGATTGGGTTTAGTTCGCAGTGATAGGGTGGTAACCTCAAAACAGTTTTGTTACAACTTTTGGCCATCTCATCTGTCACATGTATATTATATTGGTCCTTATTGAGACGAATTAGGTGAAGAAGTTCAGATCGAACCATCTCTTCATTGTACTCAATATTTTTTGAATTCAACCAAGCCTGCATATCGAGTTTTCTAGAATTTGTTGTGGGGATTTTTTCAATTTTACGACTATGATATGTAGCATTATCCATAACAATAACAGCATTGTCTGGCAGCACTGTTAATATTTTATGAAACCATCTTTCAAACACCTCTGCATTCATTTCTTCATGATAATCGGTTGTCTTTTTTCCTTCGAAAATCAATAAACCATTTTCCACAAATCCAGCCTCAGATCCTATATGCAAAATAATGAGACGTCTTCCTTTCCCTGCAAGATTACGTAAGCCTGTAGTCAGTCCTTCATTAAATGCCTGTCCTCGACTTCTTATATTGCCATCTACCCAAACTCTTTGTTTGGTATAACCTTCGTTTAGCCATGTTTCATCTAAATAATAAATTGGCCGATTTTGACGACGATAATCTTTAAATGTCATCAAATATCTTCTTCTCCACCTAATTATATCATCACGTTCTATCAAAACACTCTTTCGATTTCTCTTCATATACCTACAAAAATATATCACATTTATTCTAACATATCAAAGCATGTAAAATATAAATTTGAGTACTTATATACTCATTTTTTTTTGCATAATAATTAGAACATTGGCGCTGACCTAAAGTTTATCATTTTCATCAATTTGTATAATGTTGAACGGCTCATCTGTGGCAAATCATCACGCTGTTTGATTTCATTCAGCACTTTATCAAGTGTAGGAAGCTCATTTTTATACAAAAAATTGTGAATTATTTGCCTTATAGAATTCTTGACGGTTTCACTATAATCAGCAATTAAAGAGTGTCTTCCAGAACTTTGCTTGGGTGGGATAACTTGTCCTTTCAGCTTATATTATTTTATGGTACGATAGACAGTAGACCGTGCCACTCCTAAAAACAAGATAACATAATAATATATACCTAATGATGGTAATGTATTATAACACTAACCTATCATACTCGATATTCTTGCGACAATAGCAGTAATCCTCATTCTGGGGTTATCAGCACGTAATTTTTTGAATATATTTACTATATTCAGCTTCTCAACAACAGATAGATGTCCTAAGATCACAAATTTTCGCCTTCTCAACGGGGAAATTTGCGATCCAGAAGTGCTTGCTACTTCCTCCATATCCAAGAAAAACGCTATGAAAATGATTTACACGGAGAGTATATCAGTCGATTCAGTTCTTAAAAGAACTATTTTACTATTATAACGCAAATTGAACGTAAAAAATTGAACAGAAACGCACTGACAAAATTAACGATGTATACAATAACAGCTGTTGTAACAGTATGGCGGCCGTAAACATGTAAAATTTCCATACTGTAATTCTTCCCGACAACTGACAAATAGCAAGCCTCCTTTTTAGCGCTTCAATTTAAAAATACTCCTCCGAATTAAAAAATAGACTATAGTGTATCTAGTCTTCGTAGTATTTTTTGGCCATCAATTTCGTACATGATATGCCATAAAGCTTAATTAAAATAGATAGGAGGTCGTATAAAAAAGTACAAATATAGAAGCGTTTATTGAAGGAATACATAAAGCTACGCAACGCTATAGCAAAATAGCGTGTCTTACCGCTAAATAGCCCCGCACACCCCCTGCCATGAAACACAACCACTGTCTTGTGGCGACACTCTACGGCATTTCGTATAACTGCTAGAAATTGACCATACCGAGGAAAAAGCGAGAGTTTTGCCGTTTACAAGTAATTATACTACCTCTGGGGGAATTTACATGCTTTAAAATCTGGAAATATGAACCTAAATATTTGTTCAATATACAGAGAGATCGTAAAAGGTTGGCCGTGCCGCTTCATAGTCGTAGTGTATTTGCCGCATATATCATATTCTCAATTGTATTTCGCCCGTGCGACATCTATTATTTTACTTATGAATTACTTTCAAGAATTTTTGTCAAGTTTACTTGCCTTAATAACTCAAGAAAGACATTCAATAATTGATAAGATCGATATTGCATATAACATTACATATTTAGAAATATTATAGCCTATGTTCAAAATAAGATCCTTCATTTTGTAGACACACATTTATACGTCTTTAGAGAAATGAAAACATTTTGGATCATGTAACACCCAAACTGAACATATAAAAAGAAGAGAAGACATACGCAGGCAGGAGGTGGGGTAATAGAACATTTCAGTAGTAGACAGACAGTAGTGGAAGAGTGACGACGGAAGTTTTAACCTAACGTATGTGTATGTCAATTATACTCGCAAATGTGAACCTACAAATGAATTAGCATATTTACGTAAAAATAAAATTGCATAAAACAAATATAACATCAATTTTGTTAAATTGGCGCTCAACTAGTGGCCGTTTGCAGTGTATTGAATGCACGCGTGTGAACGTTGAAAAAAAAACCGTTGTTTACTTACGCAATAAACCAAGCTTGTTTTGTCGAGAATTCTCTGCATCGCATATTCGAAATCAGTAGTTTTTATATAAGTATCTACGTGAGTGGACAGTATAAACCTTTAGTGTCGATTTCGTTTATTTAAAATTAAGAAAAACACCTTTTTTATAAAAGCATCCAGTGAGTGGAACATTATAAAATCGTGTGAATGTTTAAGTAAAAGACGCTTGAATAATATTAGTTGTAAACAGTAAACAAATAAATAAGAGTTGAGGGAAAGGTTTCCAAAGACATAATACTGCTATACATCTCTGTCAGCAGTATTTTCGGTTACAATAATTTCAAATATGGGTTTACGAAATACTTAATATTCTACCGTGTGCTGTCTGAACTGTAAGTACTTTCCTCTTATTTTATTATCATAATCGACATCACGGAAGGTCGAAATACGTACTAGTTGAGGAGTTACTCCAGTAACACCACGATGTCTGACGAAACCGTGACTCTTACTCAAGAACAATTTCAACAACTTTTGCAACGAATTGGTACGGTAAATGTCCAGGAGGGAAATTTTTCAACATGATCTTCTCGCTTTACCGGATCTAAAGATAATGACGTCAACGCCTTTATAGATGCAATAGAAACATACAAAGAATGTACCAAAATATCCGAAAATATCAGATACTAATGCTTTACGTGGCTTATCGATGTTATTGGATGGTTTCGCCGCTACTTGGTGGCAAGGCGTGAAAGATACTATTAATACTTGGCAAAATGCTATTGACTTGTTACACACAACATTTGGTCCTAAGAAACCTGCTTTTAAAATCTATAGAGAATTATTTGCGAAAGAGCAGGATATCAAAACAAGTTCTGATGATTTTATTTGTCAGGCAAGGGCTATACTTTCTCAATTACCAGTAGGTACGTTAACAGAATCTACACAGATTGATATGGTGTATGGTTTGATGCATAATAATAATAATAATAATAATAGACTATATATTTGTAAGACCTCTGTTACATAAAATTGTCAATATTTTCAAACTTGTAATGCATTACAATTGTCTACTAATGACATAATACTAATACTAACAACACTCTTAACAAATAACAAAGAAGACAGAAAAAAAAACACAAAATAATAAAATCAAATAATAAATCAAATAAGATTATTTGTATATAGAAGAGGAATGACTAGTGTCTAAGGAATTCTTCTATTGTGTAGTATTCTCCATTAATCAAGTGGTTCTTCACTTTTCTCTTAAACAAGCTGATTGGGAGGCCCTTAAAGCTCGGCGGCAGGTTATTGTATAATTTCGACCCCCAGTAAAAGATGGATTGCTGCGAGGAACACACCCTATGATGTGGGATCCTCAGCCAGTCCCTCTCACGGGTTGAATACCCATGATTGTACCCATTCGTGGTAAAGGCCTCCTTGTTGTTGTGTACATACACCACTGCTGAAAGTATGTAGATCGATGTTAATGTCAATATTCCTTCCTCCCTAAATCGTGTTCTACATGTTTCATTCACCTTCAAGCCACACAGCATTCTGATGGCCTTTTTTTGTATCACAAAGATCCTCCGAGCCTCCGCAGATGTTCCCCAGAATAGTATCCCATAGCACAAATGCGAATGAAAGTTCGCGAAGTAAGCCAGCCTTGCTGCCACATGAGTTGCAATATATTTTAATCTTTTGATGGCATACAGTGCTGAGGACAAAGTGCGAGCATAAGCGTATTAGAGAGAAAATGTCGCGTGACAGTGTAAGGAACTTTTCGGATTTATTGAAAGAATGCCGTTCGGTAGAAGAAACTTTTACTGAACGTTTTGACGACAAAACGAATTCCAGTTGTTCCAAGCGTATTAAATGCAGCTATTGTAAGTTAATTGGGCATAATAAAGACGAATGCCGTAGACTTTCATCGAGAGATAAACAAGTAAAACGAACAAGTTCTCCGACGACTGATACGAAATCTGCTATAGAATGTTTCGGTTGCGGAAAACCGGGACACGTGAGATCAAATTGTCCATCGTGCACAGTTGATACGTCCTCAATTAGTTTTTCGGTAATTGACAACGACACTTCGAGACTTGGCCTAAAACCGAGACCAATTCTTTTGGTACAAAAATTGGAATCGAGTGGTACTGCCGTTATAGATACCGGAGCACGACTAAGTGTTGCGAGTGTTTCGTTAACCCAATTATTGAAAGAAAAAGGGCAAACATTTTCCACGAGAAACTGTGTATTAAATTGGCTGATGGTTCCATGAGAAGTGAAGTTCCTGTAACGAGAGTAAATGTAGAAGTTCAGAAAAGAAGTATACTGACTACCTTTGTGTCTCTACCAAATGCAGATGTGACTTTGCTTGGTGTTGATTTTCTGATGGATGCTAATCTTATGTTTGACATTAACGGTAGATTATGGTACTTCGCAGATGAACCAAATTGTAAGTTTGCATTGGCGTTGGAGAGGCAAGAGCTAAAAAATATGGAAGTTTACGCGGTGAATACTCTGGGGCCGGAAAAAGGTACGAAGCTTACAACGGGTGACAGGATGAGATTGTGCAGTCTTTTGGAAGACCATAAGGATATCTTCGATTTAGGGGTAGAACCAACTCCATACATAGAACATAGAATCGATACAGGCTCTCACATACCCATATCAGTACCGCTATATCGTATGACGCCAGCAAAGAAGGAGATTTTGAAACAGGAAATAGACAAACTATTATCCGATAACATCATAGAGGAATGTGAGTCTCCGTGGTCGGCACCAGTAGTACTAGTTCCGAAAAAGGGAGGAGGAACACGTTTATGCATCGACTATCGCTCTTTAAATTCGATAACGAAGATGGATTCCTATCCCCTCCCAAGAATGGATGATTTGTTGCATGCCACGAAAAGGACTTTCTTCATGACGACGATAGATTTGCGATCGGGATATCACCAGGTGAGACTTCGGGAAGAGGATCGCAATAAAACTGCCTTCGTCACGCCATTCGGGACATTTCGCTTTCGTAACATGCCCTTCGGCTTGTGTGGAGCTCCCGCCACTTTCCAACGACTCATAGATAGATTTCGTAGTGGTGTTCCTAATGTACTTTTATTGGCTTATCTAGACGATTTAATTGTGTTATCAGAAGACTATGATACCCATGTTAGCGATTTAAAATTAGTGTTTCAAAGACTTAGACAATTTAATCTACGAGCCAACCGCGATAAATGTACTTTCGCGAGTGCGCGAGTAAAATATCTCGGACACATAATTACCAGTGAAGGCATACATGTGGACCCAGATAAAACAGCGGCTATTGCGAACATACCTCCACCAAAAAACGTGAAGCAAGTCCAGTCCTTCTTACAAACTTGCTCATGGTATAGAAGATTTATTGATAAATTCGCAGATTTGGCAAAACCATTGTGTAATTTAACAAGGAAAAATGCGCAGTGGGAGTGGGGAGCCTCGGAGCGAAACTCCTTTGAACAATTGAAGGCTGCATTGATCACTGCACCCATACTCCAGCAGAATGATGGTACAAAACCTTATATATTACGAACTGATGCCTCGTCATTCGCCCTAGGAGCTGTCTTGCTACAGGGAGAAGGTTCTGACGAGCACCCTATAGAATATGCCAGTAGGTTATTGACTGCGACAGAAAGAAATTATAACACAACCGAGAGAGAAGCTCTCGCGGTGGGTTGGAGTTTGAATAAGTTCCGAGATTACTTAGACCATTCATCTGTGATTGTCACTACCGACCACCAGCCTTTGATGTGGTTACTTACCCTCAAGACCCCCACAGGAAGATTAGCCCGGTGGGCCCTGGTTATTCAAAGTTATAACCTGAAGATAGAATACATACCTGGCAAGAGCAATGTTGATGCAGACATGCTTTCACGTCCCTCTTGTAAACACGAGGATTCAACAACATGTGGGGTTTGTTCAGTTGTAATTGACCTACCTAACAGATCTCCTAATGAAATTCGTACTGAACAGCTTAAGGTTCCAGATCTGAAAAAGATAATTGCTTGCTTTGAGAGTAAACAAGATGATGAATTTGCACGCTGGACAGACCGTGGCTATATCATGTTAAATGGTGTGTTATATAGATATTCCGATATGGAAGATAATGAAGAATGTCAGTAGTGCCATCTCATGAACGCAATCGAGTGCTACAGGAGTACCACGACGCCCCAACCTCTGCGCACTATGGAACCGAAAGAATTATACAAATAATAGCAAGACTTTATTATTTTACGGGAATGAGAAAGTTCATTACTGATTATATAAAAAACTATACTGATTGTCAAAGATATAAGGCGACAAACCAGAAACCTTCTGGATTGGTACAAACACCAGCTTATTCTCAACGATTTGAAGTCAGCAATTGCCTGCTCATATTCGAACTCATAGTGATCTGATTATTTTTTTCAAGATTGACAAAAAGAACAAATTAAATTTTCTCTTTAAGTGATGACGATTGCTTAGATAACTAAGTCAGCGGTTCTTAACCTTTTTAAGCCGCGACCCAAATTTGAGAAATATGTTCATTTCGCGACCCAAAAAAAAGTCAAAATTTTTTCATTGCTTTATTTTAGATCGTATTTTTAAAAAATTTTCAATCCTACGATGATGATTTTTTTTAACTTACAAATTTTTTATTTATTTTTTTAATAATAAAGATAAACGAAAGTACTTTTCGATCCAAGGAAAATTTAATTAATGATCAAGTGTTTTTAATAATTTTTATTGATCAAATTAAAATATATTTATAACTTTTTGAAAATAATTGACATTTTAACTTATTCCTAAAAAAAAGAAATATCAATACATATGTTAAGTCTTTTAAATTTTAAATGCAAGTCATACAGTTTTAATGAGAACCTTGTGCTTGAATACATTTTGAAAGATCTTCAAACCTCGGTTGAATGCTTGTCAAGGAGCACCTTATATCCATTTCAGGATTTAACTTGTTCCGGTAATTGTTTTTGATTACACACAGAGCCGAAAAACCAGCCTCACACATATATGTTGTTGAAAAGGGCAATAATACTTTTAGGGCTTCTTTAACAATTATTGGCTTTTCGGTTTTTAATTTTAACCAGAAAGCACATAAAGATTCAGTGTTTTTGTAGAAATTGTATCGAAGTGCTTGGTCATTTTGTATTTCTATTAATTGTTCTTGAAATTGATTAATATTAACAAATTCCTCATGCAAATCACTTACATCAAAATTAAATGGCATTCGAACCCAATTATATTTGAAAACATCGTCTGCAGGGAAATATCTATCAAAGTCAGCTATTAGTTTTTCTAAATGATTAATAATAATTTTCTGTATTTCAAAATCTGTGATATCAATATTATTGTCTTCAACAAGTAAATTAATAGTCGGGAATGAAGCAAGTTTCTTTACTTCAACCTTATTTCTCCATAATTTGAGTTTATTTTTAAAACATGTAATTTTTTCAGTTAATTCAATAATAGTATGATTATGTCCTTGCATAGACGTATTTAGATTATTTATTTCAAATAAAATATCTGACAAATAAGCAACTTGAGTAATCCACTTCAACTCGGAGAATTTAGATGCTAATGGGTGTTTCTTTTCTCTCAAAAATAATTCGACTTCTGTCCGTAATGATAATACTCTTTGAACAACTTTGCCCCGGGACAGCCATCTAACTTCAGAATAATATAATAAATGTTCGTATTCTGCACCAAATTCGAAACACAATTCGCGGAAAATTCTACAGTTAAGAGCTCTTGATTGGATAAAATTGACTACCGCAACAATTTCATCCAAAACGATACATAATTCGGGTGATAATTTTTTGAAGCAAGATTTTGTCTATGTAACAAACAATGAATCGATATAATTTGTGGATTCATTTGTTTTGCTCTTGTCGAAAATCCCTTTTGAGATGCTGTCATGGCAGCTGCACTGTCGGTGCAAATACTGAAACAGTGATTCCAATTTAATCCTTCTTCTTTAAAAAACGAATCGACCATAAGAAAAATATCTTCACCTCTAGTTGTTGTTGACATTGGTTTGCAAAATAAAATGTCCTCCTGTATATCTATTAAACCTGGATACCGCACGTAAACCATGAGTTGAGCATCTATACTTACATCTGTCGTTTCATCCAGTTGAATACTAAATAAACCAGCAATTTTTATAGCAGAAATAAGTTGATTCTTAATATCAAATGACATATCATTAATTCGTAAACGAATTGTATCATTTGATAATGGTATCTTTTGTAATTTCTTTGAACTTTCATCTCCGCACATGATACGTGCCATGTCAATGGCAGCAGGTTTTATAAGTTTTTCAGCAATATTATGGGGTTTCTTTTGTCTTGCAATATGCCAAGCCACATGAAAAGAAGCAAGTGTAGCTTGTTTGGCAGAATTTATAAAACCACTACTACTTGGTGCATCCAAACGCTGTCTTTTTAAATGGGCTTCTTTTCTTTCGAAAAAAGTACGATCTTTTCGCTCAAAGGAAAAATTTTTATGTTTTGCATCAAAATGTCTTTTAAGTTTGTTCGGTTTCATCGATTCATTACTTAATATTTCACTGCACAACGCGCATTGCGGCTTGTTCACTCCTCGATCATTAATGCAAGTAAAACCTAATTCTAAAAATGCTTCCTTGTATTCACGTTTTGCCATTATTAGGGTGATTACAATTTTACAATACGCACTGCAGCTTGATCACTCCACTATTAGTAATAAGACAAAATTTGTTTCTAAAATGCTTGTATTCACGTTTCACTGTTATTACACGTTTCACGTTTCACTGTTATTCACAACAAAATACACAACAGAAACGAGTCTTTGACAGAGAGCTTACTGAGTCTGCGCGCACGCAAAGCAATGGCGTGCGTATTACCAACACCTCCTAGAAGAGAAAGCCTCAGGACAGGAATTGGACGTCACTTCCGGAAGGCCATTCACGAAGAGCGGTAAAACCGAAACATTGTATTAGGGAATAACTTGTATTAGGGAATAACTCTTCTAGGAGGTGTTGGTATTTCTTATTATTTGGTGTATTACTAACTTTTTTGGATCGACTCAGCGCGACCCAAGAAATATGCTTCGCGACCCAATTTTGGGTCGCGCCCCATAGGTTAAGAACCGCTGAACTAAGTCGATAATAACGCGAAGATTGTAATACTTATAACGTAATTATGATTATCCTTATGAAATTAAATAATAATGTAGTTGTGTACAAAGTTATAGCAGTACAACTGGGTTTTAGAATGAAATAAAAACAACCCGCCTGAAACATCTGCAGAATAAACTAAGATGCTAGAGAAAAATAAATAAATAGAAATTTCATGGTAAAAAAAAAACTATAAATAAGTATAACAGGAATACCATAAAATAACATAAAAACGACCCTTGAAATAGAAATTAAAATTAGAGATTCTCTCCAGTAAATATAACGAAATAACAACTCTGGAAAAATAAATCTATATATCTATATCTGGCGAACACAGCTAGCGGAGATCATTTGCCGAATATACGTCCGAAGAATATCGACTGGCATCGGGTGATCATAAAATTCTGAAATAAAATGCAAAAGGAAAACCCCTTACCACAAAAAATATATAAAAAAATCTATATACGTATTTCGGCAACTATGTTGCCATCTTCATCCAAAAAAAAAAGGGTGTTAAACGTAGTATTTTTGGCTAAGGTGTAACCTTAGAAGATATGTTCTTCTAAGGTATATAAAATAAAAAAAAATTGTTTTTATTATATATAACTATTGTATAACATCTTGCTTATATTTCATAGCAAAATTAGTGAATAGAAATGTAATTTTGTCATTAAATGATTGTACATCTATTTTTACATCAATATTCTGCTTGGGTACATCGTTTGTCTAGTAATTTCGTAATAAAATGTTAATTAGCCTACCTGTATTCTACTCGATTGTCTTCTTGGCCAACTTATAACACCCGCGAAATTCGAAAAGTGTTGCTAGGGATGTTATTCACAGATAGCTATATGCAAATCTGTATGTATATACAGGCTGATTGTATTTTGAATGGAAGGTAGCTTTAAATTTGGCAAAGCTGATGAATTTTGTGCTTGTTTATGGGCCATTGGTTCTATGTCCAATACTGTCCTCCAAATTTTTATAAAATGTTTTGATTCTTGCTTGGCATCATTAATTAAGAGGTTCTGGAATTTTAAACTACGCCCACACCTAAGTTGTTAGCCATAAACAATGCCGTACAGAAACAAAGAAAAGCAAAGTATGATTAACGTTTTTTACTCATTCAAACTAAATAAAATAAAACATTATTCTGATATTAAGTATTTGACATTAGGCATTAGGCGTTATCGCCAAAAATTAAACATTAAACCAACAATCACAGTAAATGTTCAAATACCTGGCCATATTCATTAAATAACTATACTTTTTGGCATTCTCAACAGGTATTTGGACGGTTCTGCAAGGGATTGTATTAATAACATTGTCTATCTCAGTTATTCAACATTTTGTGGGAAATATTATTTTTAATAACTGCATATAAAAAGTAATTGGTCATTCAATAACTCCATCATTTTAATTCCAATGGTTTCGAATTTTCTGACTTAAATAATTTCCCAATTCCCATTGTGGGCTCTTGCTCCGTTTTGTTGCGTCCATAAATCTCTATGTTTGTTTAGTAAGATATTGTTATCCAGAAAATTAAACACATGTGTACGAATAAGGCTGAGGTATCTTTCTTCCTTTATTGTTTTATCGTGCATGAGACGATTTCCCAAAATACCCATCCGAACGTTAGTTCAAAACTATGTTGTCTTTTTTTGTCTGCCCCATAATGCTCCGTAGTTCTGTAAAATATGACAGAATTGGCTGGATTTGGGTTGTTTGATTAGCCGTTGGATTCCGAATACTCACGCGACACTTAAAGTTGTCACGACACCAATTCCACAGCTTTTTAGCAACTTCCACAAACATATCATTGACATTCAGACTAGTTCATGGAAGAATCATCATATATGTCCACGAACTAGTCCAAATATAACTAGTATGTTTCTGATCCCTGAAAAGCTGCAAATTTGGTGCCGTGTTGACTACTCGGAATTCCACTACAGATGACCTTGTTTAAGAAGTCGGTGTTTTCTAACCTTTTCACCAGTATTTCAGACATCATAATTTATCACCAGATTCGATACTATAACTAACATGTGTCTGGAATTGTTTATAAACTTATTTTGATTTAACGTTCTCATTACTCGAGTTTGCGCTAAATTTAATTATGAGGTCTCTTCCCATGTAAATGTTAAAGCATTATTCATCTTAAAAACACAAGATTTAAGTAAATTCTGCAAACGCATTCTCAATTTACCATTTGTATAATATCTTTTTCATAGTCATTCAAATTTTGGTTATTCTAAATATTCCGCGGCTTGATTCACAATTCATACCCGCTCAAGTTTCTGTCAAGATTTAGCAAAAATGGTACGATATGGCTGTTTGACTGATGCCATTCTGGATTCGTAAAATACCCTGTACTTTTTTTTTAATTTTGATTCGATGAAAAATATTTAACAAATATTGTTTGGCTTCGTTGGTGTACGACGTTTTGCTATTATTAATTACTTTTATGTGATACCTAGGCATTCTTTAACCACCTTATAACCATAAGTTTTAGTTTCTTAAAATAAATCGCCTAATATTAAAAAAAAACTATTGTCCAGATGGTATATATGGCTAAAATAATAAAAAAAAGTAGCTCTTTCTAACGGTGTTAAAATTCAATGTGATGCTTTTGGAAAATAAGAAAGTTGATGATGTTCAGAAGGAACCGAAATGTCTTACAAAAATTTCCATTATCCCATTAGTTACAAGACTAAAAGTGTCCTCAAGAATGTGCTTTTGGTTCTTCCTCGGATTAACTTGAGATGCTAGAATTAATAGATGAAATTCAGCATTTTCGTTTATAAAAATATCTCGAACGTTATTTGTCAAAGATCTGTTTCCTCTCCAGGGTCCGTAACAAACACATATTAAACATAATTCTTTTTTTGCCCGAATTATTAGCATTTACAGATGTGCCTTTTGCGCATACTGCATCGCCGTAGGCCACTTCAGTCTACCCTTACAGAATTGATCTGTTATGACTCAAACTTTAAGACGCACTAGGATGATTATAAATAGCTGGACACTACACATCGACCGTATGTATATACTTACCAAAAGTTGCGGTCATGGTGCCCATTTTCTGTGGGCTAAGTTGAGCTGGTGTTGAAAAAATGCATTAAATGTTTGGGAGGTTGGTTTAATTTCATAATCTAATGACCTGCTCGTTAGTCTGCCATACTAAATAATACATAAATAATATATTCATTTTTAGCCTGGGGATGGTAAAATTATCATTAACCGGAAGCGATCCAATCTTCCCCAGAGACAGTCAATGTCATGCGTATCATTAGGAAGTGGAAGTTCTCCGGAATTAAATCAAGAACCTTTAACAACAGAAAGTTCACCAGATATTAAATTGGAGCCTATTACTAATAAAAAAGAAGAAAACTATGATAGTCCAAATGGTATAATGAAATCTCCAGCTGATAATATAAAAGCCCGTTTATCATCAGCGAACGTAAAAAATGATGCTTTAGAAACTGATCATGTAAATAACAGTCTCAAAAAGTTAAGTATCGAGGAAGATAATAATTATAAAAGGATCCAACAATCAAAAAGCATTTACACTGTTTCATCAAATAATTTAAGTAGTTCTAATTCCTCTCATAAATTAGATGTTATAGCGGACAATCTTCAAACTACATTGCAACATTCGTCTAATAAACAAATAGATCCGCGGTTAGGTGATTATTGTATGAATGTCGTAAATTCAGTAAAAAGTATTAACACTGTAGTAGATAAACACAAAGCTAATTTTACTACAACTCAAACAGAAACACAGAAACTTTTGCAACATTTAAAACAAGCCGATAATGCCGATGCAACGTTAAGACAGCATAAATTAACCGAAGAGTTTAAGGTTCCAACAGAAGATCTGGAAATTGTAAACAAAATATGGTTTGAGGAATATAATTTCCAGAAAAATAAAGAAAAGAATGTCGCAAAAAACAGTAAAGGGGTACTGAGAAAGAGTATTTCAGAAATAAAAGAAGTTAACACTGTGCGCGAAGAGCAAAAAAGTAAATTATTAGCGACTTTACGTGCAATTGATAATGGCGAGATTGTGGAGAGTTTGGGTGATACGGTTAGTAAAAAAACTAAAGTGATGCAAGAAATCTTTGGTGAAAGTGATAGGTAATTTTGGTGACACTTTTTAAAATTGTACAGTTGTTAAATGAATTTTATCCGTTGTTGATAAGATGAATGTAGGTGGATCTACATGCATATGTTTATATGAAAACTGTAATATATGAATAATATTTATTTTTTATACAAAAGCGTCTTATTACTAAGAACATATCTCCTGAAAATATACAGGGCTTCAGTTAGTGTGTTTTCGTAAATAGTAAGTAATATAAAGTTTATCAAATGAAACATGTGGTTACTTATCTTAAAAGAACTCTGCAATGTAGTTAATCCGAAATTATGCCTCAAAGCGTGTCAAATAGTGCAGAAAACTTGTTTCTATGAATGAAACGACCTCGCCACCCACCTGAAAATTAAATTATTTTTCGCATTGCTTCCTAATTACACCAACATGTCTTTTAACATAATCTACATCTATAGCGTTAGAAGAAAGGTACTGAGATATCGCAATTTATTTAGTTTTTTAAATATTAGAATTTATTACTTAGGGAATTTGTTAAACGCTGTAGCCTGAGGCTTATTGTACATGACCTACTTAGTTTCCTAGCTTAGATTCCATATTATCAACGCATCGCGCTGTACTCTTTGCATAAGCTGCATATTAGTCCAGGCAATGGGTACTTTCAATATTGCAAAAGTCATGGAGAGTTCTTCTTTGGTAGATTTTTACAGTTCGATGTCCTAATTAATATTCTGATTTTGCGACCGCCGCTCGCGCCGCCATATTGGAAAAATGGTACCAAAAACAAATTTTTCGAGAATATCTTCTCCGTAGTACCACCGACTTCCACCTAGATAAAAAATATTTATTACAAAAATTATAGAGCATTAAAAGATGAATGGTTCACAAGTTACAACGGTGTCAAGTTCAGCAAATTTATACAATGCTCAAAATCGCTACATTTTTTCTCGAAATTTCAATAAATACCGATTACTTAATACGTATACACTACCTTCTTTACTCATTTCCGCACCACCATGAGGTAGAGTGAGAGGCGCGTTTTCTTTCCCATGTGGTATCCCCAGTAGGCCTAATCCACATTTCGTTATTTACTGATGTCTTTTCTTGCGTTTCGATCCCCTAGATAGTCCAGGCTCACTGATACCAATATCATCCTGTAAATGTATTTCCTCCTCTTCCATTTCATTGTATTCCTCGTTCTCGTGTGCCAATGATTTCGCAACGGTCAGATCTTCATTCTCGTCGTAGTCTTCTTCTTCCGAACTCGCAAAAATCTCTGCGCTGTTTTCACATGCATCTCCATGGCAGCATGTGCAGATAACAGAACACTTTAAGCCTGTTTTTCTACACCCCACAGGCTCGACCGCACTCCTTCTTGCACTGGCACGAAATGAATGTCAGGAGTGCTTCGGGTGCCGGATCTTTTGTTGTTCTTAGAGGAGTAAGCCCAATCCTACTTCTTTCTCAACCCCAGTTCTCGGGACTCTCGTGTATATCATACAAAGCCTGAACTTGGTGGTAGGTCGGAAGAGAATGTTGCCGTGCAGATTCTCTAGTAGGGGTAATGTAGAAAGATCGAATTTACTCTTCGTCACGGATCTAGCGAAATTTTGAAAACGCAGGAAGCCCAAAATAATGGTGTTATCTTTGGAAACGGCGTTAAAGGCACTAAAAAAGCTTTGCCCCGCAGCAGCTATGACATCTGGATCTCAGTGTTGTTCTTTGAAAGCTTGTAAAGTTAGGCTTAAATAATTGTTCTTTTCAAGCGTTTTTAGAAACTCAATTTTTCCTACGTTGAAAACAGCAGAAGTAGTGTCACAACCGCTGAACGCATGCAAGAACAATATGTTGTCCGCCACTATTTCTTCATATTGTAGACTTCGAGGAGAGTAGATTTTGTCAAAAAAATATTCTCTGCCAGGTTTGCGAAGTCTTTTTGCACTCTTTGTACTTGTAAATTGGATACCCATCAAAAACGACGACGGTGTTAGAACCATAATGCCTTTGTACGTACTGTACGTGGTTTGTGCAGATCCATGCAAAGGTTTCGTTGCGATGCCATATGACAGGTATCCACCATATATGACATAAATGCTACTTCCGAATTCAGTATCGAGTGGCAAAGACGTACAAAAGCTTTGTAGAATAAAGATTTTGTGCCCTTGCCCATTCCCTCTGCGCTAAACAGAGCTAAAGGAAATGGGGCTCAGTTCAAATTGAAAACATTCCTGCAGCTCTTCGTCAGATTGCTTAGCAACACACATTCTTTGATATAACAAAAGCGGATCAATGGGAATGACAATGTCTTTAATTTTGATACCTATTGCTGTTCATAACTGCATGAGGAATCACTATTTGAACGTTTGAACTTCACAGCGCCGAAGTTCGTGCCAATTATTTTTGAAATCGTTTACTTCTAAGAAAAAAAATCATACATTGGAATTCAAAAATTACATTTGTTGTTCGGAAATGAGTAAAAAAAGGTACTATGTATTAAATAATCGGTATTTACTGTAATTTAGAGAAAAAAATGAGCGATTTTGCGAATTGTATAAATTTGCTGAACTTGAGACTCCGCTGTAACTTGCGAACTATTCATCTGATTGAAAAATGTTTACTATAGATGTTGCAGGAAATTTAATGCTCTATAATTTTTGTAATAAATATTTTTTATTTACGACCATATGCGTAATGTTGGCATTTCTGACTTTTTAAAAGTTTGGAAGTGTGACTTTGTTCACGTTTACTTCCCGCCCTCTATTACTGCCCTCATTTACTTCCCGCCCGCTATTACTGCCCTCATTTCCCAACCTCAATGTCAATCACAAAACTGTCAACTACAATTGTATGGTTGTAAATAAAATTAATTGTTACATTAGAATTATTGGAAGCTTGAACCCATTTAGATAGATAGACCGCCCTGCTATTGCTGATATGATGATATAGTGATTCTCCATTCGAGCTAAGACATCCGGATTGCTACGGCAGGACAGTTTCCCTCAGTTCCAGTGGAGTGCAGTCCTTGAAGACTTTACTACTACTTAACATTTCTTTTATAATCTATTCACCGAAAAACCTGAGGTACATTTATTTGACGTTTACGCTAAAACATCACAAATCTGACAATTCAATATGTCAAAACTTCCGAAATTTTTATTACAAATAATAGTTATTTATTATACAAGGGAAAAAAGTATTAGATTTTAGCTCGAGGTTGGGTTTATCTCCCGACGCGAAACGTTGCTATGGAGACCTGTAAAATAATCAAATATCTGTCAATTTAAGCGGGCAGAAAGTGAGCACTTTCTTCCCCCGGGAAGAAAGTGATTACTTTCTGCCCGGGTTGAAAAAGTGACGTTTTGTTACCTGCCAAGAAGGATAAAATGTCACACTTTTTTCCCGTCACAGAAAAAATATAATAATTATGGTTGTAAATAAAATAGTATACAAACCTCGGTGAAAAGTTTCATTCCTGTCTCGAGATATAGTTAACCGAGACGCGAACAGTAATGAAACACTTTCCACCTCAGTATGTAATATACTATTACCTAGGTGGCACTACAGAGAAGATATTCTCGAAAAACTTGTTTTTGGTACCACTTTTCTAATATCAAGGTCGCAAAAACAGAATATTAATTTGGACATCGAACTGTGAAAATCTACCAAATATCTCTCCATGACCTTTTGTAATGAAAGTCCATTTTTATAATTAATTACTGGGGCCCCTTTTATATAAATCCTCGGTGGTGGTGTTTGAATGTATGTTGTGGTGGTTGAGAGTAGTACCCCCATATCCGTGGGGTTTGGTTCTGTGGTGTTTGAAACTATGTTGAGTGGTTGTGGTGGTGGTTCTTGTTGTGATGCGTGATATGGAGTTGGGTATTTTCTAGAAGTTGAGTTTATATTTTGATCGATCATATTGATAGTCGGCCATTTCGCCTGACGTCACCTTAGTTTATTAGATTTTTGGCGGCCATCTTGGATTCGCCATCTTGCTTTTCTAAAAATCCCTACCTTTGAAACGTCCTGTATATTCATACTTGGTTGCTATCTCGTCCAGTAGCATACTGTATATTTATTTTATGATTTTGAAAAAGTATGCCGATCTCAGATATAAATCCGCGGTGGTGGTGTTTGAAAGTATGTTGTGTTGGGGTTTGACCTAGATCATTGATTATGTATAAGAAGATAGTCCAAGTCCATAAGAAAAAGGTTGCGCCTAAAATCAACATTTTGGATGTCACCACCAGTGGGGCGCTAGTCGTCAAAGTGTCCACATGTGGTGGGGGTAATTTTCAAGGTAGTTGAGATTTAAACCGTTAACCAACATAATAAATTCCTAGTTTTGGCTTTTCAGTAAACAGATGACGCTGTAAAATAAAGTAAATAAATTTAATTTAATTCTTATATAGGTAATAATAATAATTCTGATCATAAACTGCGCAGAGTCATTAATAAAATGTGTATATACTAATAGTATTAAAAAATATTTTATTTACGTTCCACTCTACGAAAAAAGCATTTATATCTACACATAATGAATATACATACTTATGTATACCTATATAAAAACGTTCAGCTTTGCCGAAGGAAGAAGGCATGAATATAATCCTTTTATTTGTATGTTTTTTTTTGTTTAGTGCATGACGCCAAACTGATTCACTGTAGGCTTTACAGACAAGGAAAGAAAACAGGGGTTTTAAAATATAACAGACATATAAATCATATAGTGTGAGTGATATAGTACACAAGACATTTGAATGAACAGGTAATTCATTCATTCCTTTATGGATATAAAAGCAAGTTTACTTAAATACCTATGCATGTAAAATCTCTGAATTTTACCGCAAGCCTCTTTGCATCTATTTGTTTTACAGACTAAAATAAATTATTGAAAGTAATTCATATTTTTTTATAGGCGTATTAAAAGTACTGAAATTAATTGTATTTGTTTCCTTTAAAAATTAATCGTTCTCAATAATACACAACCTTCTTACTTTCTTATATGTAGTATAAGGAAGTATTGTGATGAATAGTGATGATGAAAATTTTGGACCTCAAGATTTTTGCAGATGCCCACGTTTTGAAGTCCCCCGATACCGAAAAAGTGGTTTTTAAAAAATGTCTGTGTGTGTGCGCTGTGTGTCAGTGTGTCTGTGTGTGACCAGGATAGCGGTCAAACCGCTATAGCTATCGATTCCCAATTTTGCATTTACTAGTATAATCTCCCTCTTGAGAACTGACTAAATTTTCAGTCAAATCGGCAGATCGGAAGTAGGAGTTTACTTCAGTGAAAAAATCGAAGTTTGCCAATATTTCGACAACTACTAAGTTTAAACAATTTATGAAGAATTCATATGTACTTAAAATTAAAATTAAGAACACTTTTAGTAAAAAAGTTTTTCTAAATTTCTACCGGAAGTAGGTCTTTTACTGTTATCGAAAATCAGTTTTTTGCAAATATTTTGCAAGTCATGCGTTTTAGATAGGTACTATCGGTAACATAAAAAACTAGGACAAATATTATTTCAGATAGCCATGAATTTTGCTAATTGTGCTAATGTCATTCAGGCTTTTGGCACTTCTGTCACACAAAATAATATGAGGTTATATAATTTAATTTTTAATCTCAGATAATACAATTAACAAAAGTAAAGAATAATAAAATTAACAATTAGTCATTCCTCCGTTTTTGTCGATAACACTCTGTAAACGACGAGGCATGGAGGATATAAAAGGTCTTATTAAATTTTGGTCTTGTTTTAGTGTATTCCATGTGCCGCCAATTTGTTCTTCTGCGGTTACCGGTTGACGATTTCTTTCTGTTTTTTTATCATACAACCCCAAACATTTTCGATGGGGTTGCGATCAGGACTATGTGGAGACTGGCATTAGTTCAATATTCCTATCTCGGAACCACGTGGTTACATTCCGTGCAGTGTATAGGACAGTTGTCGCTGTCGCTGTTTCCCAAGATTCGTCAAATGAATTTTCCTAGCAACTACTCTGTTCCGTAAATCCGTATTGCGAATTCTGCGACTAATAGTCATCATGCATGCAGGAAAATGAGTTTGATTTGCGGCCTTTACGGATTTTTCCGCCAATAATCAGTTAAGGTATTATCCTTGGCTGCAGTTGTTGCCGTTTGCCTTCGAGAACCAGCTTTATTGGTGAAATCGCCTTGTTCTTCCCATCGTTGTATCATGGATGTAATAGTGTTTTTGTTAATGCCAAACTCATTAGCAATTTGCCTTATTGTCATACCATTTTTTCTAGACGTAATTATTCTTGCCTTATTAATCAAACTGACGTTTTAACTGACAGCTATTGATATCCGTCGGTTTTACACAGCCAAAACATAGCTGTCCTAGTTTTTTGTGTTAGCGATAGTACGTTACGAGTATAAAAGTATTTAGAACTTAATTCTCAATACTTTTTGTATAAAAAAATTCAAAATTCGGACCGGAACTAACACTTTTACTCTTATCGAATAGCGATTTTTTGCTAAATGTCGTAAATTGAGCATTCTATACTCCATTCAGTCTAAGAATAAAGTAGATGGCGCTACAATATGAGCACAGTTTACACACGATGAACTTTGTATTTTGAAAACAAGTAAAACATATGTTTACTGTCAGATGGATAGCAGGGATATACATATCTGATATCATTATATTTTGACATTTACGTACATTTTTATACAAGTTGGTAACTCATTCCTCAAGAAAAAGGAATGCACATGTCGTCTAATTGTACTTTTTTGTGCTTCATCCAATTTATTGTAAGTATGACGATAATTTCTTTTTCTTGGAGGAGAAATTGGAACTCCATATAATTCCATTTCTTTAATAATGCAGTACATTGTATTCCTATTAATACCCACTTCCTCTGCTGTTTGATTGACTGCAGCTGTTTTAGACATATTGTTTTTATCCTTAATGTACACATTATAAGCCATTTGCCTTTGTCCAGATCTTATGTGTTTCCCTTTACGATTTTTTGAAGGACCTGGTAAAACTGCTTCCGCCATACTATAGAATATTAGCGATTACGAAAAGAAAGTTAACGAAATTGATAAAATACCTTAACAAATGAATATTTCACTTGCGAGTTCTAAGAAGAACTATTTTTTAAGAATATTAACAACAAATAACTATGTAAAATACGGAAATCGACAAAATCTTTGAACAAAACTGTCAGTAAACAAATTTTTGACAGAACGAGCTAAATGCGATTATTTTGCCGGTGTAAATGCACACTCGATTTCAACCAATCACAAACGTTTATTTTAAGCCCTATCTTTCCCAATGCTTTATTCTTAGACTGAATGGAGTATATATATGTATATTTATCAAGAGTACAAAAGTATTTAGAGTTGGATTTGGAATATTTTTTGTATAAATGAAATTTTAAAATTCGCACCGGGAGTAACACTTTTATTCTTAACGAGTAGTACTTTCTTTTGAATATCTCGCAAAGTATTCATCCTATAGAGATTTACAGTCTTTTTCTTTTGGTTTTCCCCTTTTGTCAATTGTGTTTCACAATTTGTCAAATGACTTTCCCAATTCCTGTCATATTGACATATATGTCAAATTAAATTCTTTTTTTGTCAAATCTCTTTCACTTTATATCAATTACTTTTCCCATGTATGTAAATTATATGTTTTGCTTAATAACTACTTACCAAGCTGTGCATCATTTTCATTTATAGTTATTGACGTACCCTTGAAAATAAAGTATACATTTGAAATTTTAAGTTATCTAATTTATTCTTGTTTAATGTACTATGGTGGACTCCCCAAGGTGGACACCTAATGTACCCTGTGTAACAAGTACTTAGTACATTACATTGGTATAAGTCAAAGTGACACAACTGACTGAAACGCCACTAATTGAAACCATATTTACAATACAAAAAAATAAAGAAAATACTATAGCAACTAAAAGGTGTCCACTTTAAAAAGTCCACCGTTGTACATAGAAATTGATAAAAACATACATGTATGCAAAACATTTTCAAATATCACAAATATGCACAGCACAAACTATCGAAATATATAAATGAAGAAACAATTAATTTAATATTTCATTTTGTTTTAAACAATCACCCAGATATGTTTCCATATGCTGAACATAATGAAGACAATTATCTGCAGTTATTTGTTCAGAAGCATTGTGTATTGCTGCATATAATTCATCCTCATTTGTCGGCTGAGTTCTCTTTATTATGTGTTTCCATTGATTAAATAATTCCTCTATAGGATTTAAAAATGGACTGTGAGCAGATAAAAAAACTTCAAAATGCTCATGACTTCTAATGAGATTGACAACTTCTTCATTTGTATGAAATCTAACATTATCCATAACAAAAAAGGCGCCTTGTATGTTATCATTATGTAAATGATTAATTAGAGTTGTAATAAATTCACAGAAATGAACTGTATTGAATGGTCTATCTTGGATTTGGAATAAATATAGTGAATTTATATTCATTGCTGCAGCCACAGAATAATTACGCCCTCTTAGTTGAGCTTTTATTTTCGTTGCTGGAGTATTTTTAACTGATCTTCCATATGAAGTTCGAGAATGAACTTGAATTCCATATTCATCAATGAAAAAAATCTTTTCCCTTTCGAACATGATTCTATTGTACCGGATAGCATATTCAAAGCGAGTCTGTATGATTTGTGGTGTATTTCTTCTTTCGGGAACGAAAGCGATTCTCTTAAACGAATAATGGAAAGTTTTAAGTGCTCTGTTAATCGTCGATACCGATATTTGATGAAGTGGCCACTGCGTCAAACATCTTTCTTTTAACTGACGAAGTGATAAACTGCAATCTTCATCAATCCAATTGCAAATTTCATTTATCTGTAACACAGATAATTTTTTTAGTCGGTGACCAGCACTTCTTTTATGAATATTAGCGGATCTCCGGTATGTAGAATAAATCTTTCTTACTGTATTGGGTAAAATTCCAAATTGCTCTCCAATATTATTTGCCGTGAGCCCGTTGTTCATAGAACGAATTATTAAAGCTCTTAAATCATTATTTATTTTACTATTAATTCGATGATTCTCCATAATAGATGAATATAATAGTTATTTATGTAACAAGTCAGTAAAGTGATACTTTATCGAACGAGTCTGATTTACGAGCCAAGCGAGTGAAGCGAGCGCGGCGAGTAAAAGACGAGTTCGATAAAGGTACTTTACTGACGTGGTGCATACAAAATTTTATCGCCAACCATGAAAATTGTTAATTTAAGAAATAAAGATATAATAACTTATGACAGTTTATGACAGTGACAAACGATTTATTTTTAAAGTCATCAGTCATGGCTACGCTGACAGATATTAGCGGCAGGTAAAGTACTTTATTGTACAGTACGATAAAGTGTTTCTTTACCTCCGCAAAACGCTATGGTAACGCATCACTTTACTGACGGTTGGCGATAAAATGATTAACACGCTTCGTGAAAGTCAATTGACATATAGTGAATCACATTTGACAAAAATAAGGAAGTTATTTGACACATCGCCGCCATATTATAATAAATGGGAAAGTCATTTGGCAAATTGTGAAACACAATCGACAAAAGGGGAAAACCAAAAGAAAAAGACTGTATTAAGAGAATAGTAGTATTTATAATAGGATTTTGAATAATTATTATATAAAAAAATTCGTAAAATTCTATAATTTGAAACTCTCATACGTATAAGAAAGTCGTGTGGTGGACACACCTCAATATTTTTTTGTATATAGTAACATCGATCTGTGTAATATATAAAACCAACATTATTTCCAAAAGTGATCCTTTCTCCTTTTATCACATTTTGGGTTTATGTCTGAATGCAATTTTGAGCGCTTATAAATGTTTAAAAAATTAAATTATTAATTAAAAAATTATCGTTTAAAGATAAAAATTTCTATTAAATTATTTTTAACATAATCTATCACAAAAAAATTGTCCAGATACGTCAAAAAATATTGACAGGAACGAACATATTTGACGTAAATATAATGTGGCTTTTCATTATGCAAAAAATGAGGTGTGGTCACCACACGACTTTCTTATACGTGTGTGTGTGTGTGTGTGTTTCAAATTATACAAAAGTTGTTCTAAATTAAGAGTTAAATACTTTTATCTTCTGAAAAAATAAACAAAATGCTACTGTACTACTTCTATTCTCTTAATAAATCTCTATAGAATGCCTACTGGGTGAAATATTCGTAAGAGAGTGCTACTCCCTAAGAGTAAAAGTGTTACTTCCTGTCCGAATTTTAAAATTTCTTTTATGCAAAAAATATTTCAAATGTAGTTCTAAATATATTTGTGCTCTTGATAAATATATATATAGAATGGATAACTTACGACATATTTGCAGAAAATCGCTATTCGATAAGAGTAAAAGTGTTACTTCCGGTCCGAATTTTTAAATTTTTTTATACAAAAGATATTGAAAATTAAGTTCCAAATATTTTTACTTTCTTATACGTAGTATAAGGAAGTATTGTGATGATGAACATTTTCGACCTCGAGATTTTTGCAGATGTCCACGTTTTGATGTCCCCTGATACCGAAAAAGCGGTTTTTAAAAAATGTCTCTCTCTCTCTCCCTCTCCCCGCCCCCTCTCTCTCTCTCTCTCTCTGTGTGTGTGTGTGTGTGTGTGTATGTGTGACCACGATAGCGGTGTCAAACCGCTATAGGTATCAAATCCAAATTTTATATTTACAAATATAATCTCCCTCTTGAGATCTGATTAGATTTTCAGTAAAATCGGCAGACCGGAAGTAGTAGTTTACTTCAGTGAAAAAATCGTATTTTGCCAATTATTTGGCAACTACTAAGTTTAAACAAATTTGTAAAGAATTCATATATACTCAAAATTAAATTTGAGAAGAATTTTATTAAAAAAGTTTTTCGAAATTCCTACCGGAAGTAGGTTTTTTACTTTTATCGAAAATCAGTTTTTTGCGAATATTTCGCAAGTCATGCTTTTTAGACAGGTATGTTACGAGTATAAAAGAATTTAGAACTTAATTTTCAATACCTTTTGTATAAAAAAATTTTCAAAATTCGGACCGGAAGTAACACTTTTACTCTTATCGATTAGCAATTTTTGCAAATATTTCGTAAATTATGCATTTTATATATATTTGTCAAGAGTACAAAAGCATTTAGAGTTGAATTTGAAATATTTTTTGTATAAATAAAATTTCAAAATTCGAATCGGAAGTAACACTTTTACTCTTATTGAATAGCGATTTTTGCAAATTGTATTTCGTAAATTATGCATTCTATATATATTTGTCAAGAGTAAAAAAGTATTTAGAGTTGGATTTGGAATATTTTTTGTATAAATGAAAATTCAAAATTCGGACCGGAAGTAATACTTTTACTCTTAGCGAGTAGCATTTTTTTGCAAATATCTCACAAAGTATGTATCCTATAGAGATTTATTAAGAGACTGGAAGTACTTAGAATAGGATTTTGAATAATTTTTGTATAAAATAATTTTTAAAATTGTATGATTTGAAACGCGCATACGTATAAGAAAGTCGTGTGGTGGCCACACCTCATTTTTATACTCGTACTATACCCGTCTCAAAAGCATGACTTGCGAAATATTTGCAAAAATATGTTTTTCGATAAGAGTAAAAGACCTACCTACTTCCAGTAGGGATTTCAAAAAACTTTCATAATAAAATTTTTCTCAAATTTAAGTCTGAGTACATATGAATTCCTTATAAATTTGTTTAAACTTAGTAGTTGATGAAATATTGGCGAAATTCGATTTTTTCACTGAAGTAAACTTCTACTTCCGATCTGCGGAATTTACTGAAAATCTAATCAGATCTCAAGAGGGAGATTACACACGTAAATACAAAATTTGGAATTGATTACTACAGCGGTTTGACCGTTATTGTGATCACACAGAGACACACACACAGACATTTTTTAAAAACCACTTTTTTGGTATCAGGGGACTTCAAAACGTGGACATCTGCAAAAATCTCGAGGTCGAAAATTTTCGTCATCACAATACTTTCTTACACTACGTATAAGAAAGTAAACGCACTCACGTTACACACTTCCGTATTTTAAATGGTGTCAAAGTACCTATGCCAGGCACATTTCATTCGCACATTGTATTCGGCATTTTTTGTCCGAGATAACAAAAAATACGGTATTATCATTCCTCTACAATTACTACCTAATTCATTCCCTGACAGTAAACATATTCTTTGTTTGTCAAATTCATGTTAAATAAATCTAGGAACAATTTTTGTTCATATTATTTATAATTTTTGCCATACTTTGAAATTACTGTTTATTAATATAAGAAATAAAGCTGTTACATAATGTAAAATTACTTTAAAAGGCTTCTTAGTATATTTATAGAAAAATTATTAAAGATGTTACGTTCAAAAATATAAGATTGTGTCTTCAATATCCTTTTATGGGAAGTGTTATTTTTCCTGACTATTTTTGTATAGCATTTTATTACATTTTAAATACATTAAAAAGAAAACTTGAGATTCTTTACTCAAATATTAGAAAGAAATAGAGAAAGAAGTAATAAATAATCCGACTTCATACAATACATCCCTTCATTCGCGTGTTCGTATATTATGTATATGGATATATGACAGATATATATTTTTAAATATCTGTAAAAAAGCAAAATATATGTTGGTTACTTTGCTCTCTGCATTTGGTTTATTTACGCAAGAGTTTATAATATAAAGAGCCACACGAACTATTCCTTCGTAGGTAGCGTGGTGGTGGTTTAAAACTTGAATGCAGTCACGCGCGAAAATGCAATTTTTCATATTTTGGATAGTTAGGCGACATCTTCCGCTAACATTTCTAATTATTTTGATTGTCAATGGACTTGGTATATCTTCTTATACATAATCAATGACCTAGATGTATCTTCCTAAGTTGGTCTGGTGTTGTGGCGTTTGAAACTATGTTGGGTGGTTGTGGTGGTGGTTGTTGTTGTGATGCGTGATATGGAGTTGGGTATTTTCTAGAAGTTGAGTTTATATTTTGATCGATCATATTGATAGTCGGCCATTTCGCCTGACGTCACCTTAGTTTATTAGATTTTTGGCGGCCATCTTGGATTCGCTATCTTGCTTTTCTAAAAATCCCTACTTTTGAAATGTTCTGTATATTCATATTTGGTTGCTATGTTATCCAGTACCATACTATATATTTATTTTATGATTTTGAAAAAGTATGCCGATCTCAGATATAAATCCGCGGTGGTGGTGTTTAAAAGTATGTTGTGTTGGGGTTTGACCTAGATGTATCTTCCTAAGTTGGTCTGGTGTTGTGGCGTTTGAAACTATGTTGGGTGGTTGTGGTGGTGGTTGTTGTTGTGATGCGTGATATGGAGTTGGGTATTTTCTAGAAGTTGAGTTTATATTTTGATCGATCATATTGATAGTCGGCCATTTCGCCTGACGTCACCTTAGTTTATTAGATTTTTGGCGGCCATCTTGGATTCGCCATCTTGCTTTTCTAAAAATCCCTACCTTTGAAACGTCCTGTATATTCATACTTGGTTGCTATCTCGTCCAGTAGCATACTGTATATTTATTTTATAATTTTGAAATGGTATGCCGATCTTAGATGTAAAGTTTATATTTTTATCGACCATCTTGATGGTATGAAACTTGGTCATATTGTTAATTAATAATAATAAATAAATTGTTTTTCTTTAAAAAAATATTGTTTGTTTTATTTTATTTTATAAGTAAGATATGCATTTCAAGCATGCGGCTATCACAAAAGCAGACAGCCGTTGCGGTTTCCGCTAGAAACATGTTTAGACCCCGCGATAGCAAGCCGGGTAATTTATTCAGGAATTCTCTAGAAGCAAAAGACCATCTTGATGGTCCGCCATTTTGTCTGACGTCACCTTAGTTGGGTTAGTGGGCGTCAGAGGGCGTCATGGTATTTGGGTTGGTAATGATGAGAGATACCATTTTTAGTTTGGCTAGTGGCTGTGACAGGACGCTACATTAGTTGGGTTGGTAATCATGAAATCTGCCATTTTTAGTTGGGTTGGCTGCCGTGAGGGGGCGCCATATTAGTTGGGTTGGTAATCATGAAATCTGCCATTTTTAGTTGGGTTGGCGGCCGTCAGAGGGTGCCACTTTAGTTGGGTTGGTAGAGGGTTCTACCTATCTTGCGGGGTGGGGGGAGGGGGGGTAGTAGGAGTGGGGGGAGGAGGCTCCAGAACTGTCCAAAGTACCCTACTTTTATTTCTGCACAATACCTTTAATTTGCTGTATCTTACTTTTCGAGTAACTTTCTTCAAAATTATGTATTACGTTGGTGTTGGAATGCGTCAATGGCGCATTCATAGACAATACGCTCAAAGAGCGCAGAATTTTTCCGATCACAAAAATGGCGGCCGCCCTCAACATGTTCAGAGTGAGCGGTCGTCTACTGGACATGATCACTGAACAGTTGTGTCTGCTGAATGCAAGCATTTGTTCTGTTCATTGCTCCTTTATTGTATCTACTTGATTGAATGTTTCTAAATAACATCAATTTTAATTCAGAAAATATACTATAAATTATACTATATTCAGATGATACAAGATGGGACTTCGTACTTTTAATAATTTACATAACTTTTTATACCGGGTGTCTGTTTAACTTCGGCCACCGGCCATATCTCGGCAAACGTTTATCGTACAACTTGGCGGAAAAAATCTTAGCTGTGGCTAAACGTACCACGGGAATTTCAACCAAAATATTTTTTTAAGCTTCCAAAATGATCGCAAGGGAGCGCAGTTCTCAAAATGAATTAAAAAACTCGATAATTTTTCATTAAATTCTAGATTTAGATAGATTAAAATTTTTACTAGCAATATTTTTAGACGTTTTTATACAATTTTCATTTGAAACTTGTTGGTCTAACTCCCATACGAAGGGGAGGGTGGCGGAGGTATTTCTGAGTACAAAAGTAGGAATACTTTCGGTTTGCCCTAACGCATTTTAATGTTCTGGGCTCATTAGATGGAGAATTTTAAAAAGAATTGAAGGATATGTAGTACGAATTAATACGTGGTTGTCTGTTCTTAATTTATGTATATTACTTGTCTTTTCTTTGAAATTTTAAATGGAACGGTATATTTGTATATCGTAATATTGAATAACATAAAAAACTGAAGAGATTGATGACAACCGGAAGTTGCTATCTTTTTTCTTGACGAAGATATAGTCATACACACAACATCGCATGCACCGTGATACCTGCTGAATTACATTATTAGATTCCCAAGCTAGGCCGTGAAAATCGAAATGTAAAAAGATTAGTGTCACTTGTAATTAAACTTTTTGTACGTATTTAGCAAATTAAGCCTTTTTGGACACCTGCACATAATTATTAAGTTTGTAAAATGTAACTTTGAAGCTTATGACATGATCAGAATGCTTTTAAAATGCATTCTTGCTTTCCGGCAATATTCCCTAAATTAACCCGAAAGAAGACATTATTTAGTGTTCATTCGCCTTGCGAGATGTTCTTGATTTTTATTTATGGGGCACAATAAAAGACATATTTTATCACAAAAAACCGATTACAACAATTGCTGCCTCCGAAATTGAAGTAACTGTGCTCTCTACTAATCGACAAGTAAACATGTGTATCGAAAATAATGATGAACACATTAAGTTGATGTTTTTTTGTTTTATTTTTTGTACTTTCTGGATTAATTTTTTTTTTCGTTTATATTACTTGGTCAATATATTTTCTTATTTATGTTTAGGTATAAAAATAGAGATCTTTTACTTACTTTCATGTTATAGGCGGGGATGAATTAGATATCAATTTTTATACCCTTTCGTTATCAATGATTTGGTTATAACTATATTATTTTTTTTCTCGTTAATGTCTACTTAGTTCTTGAGTTGTGGCAATTATTTTTGCTGTTTTCCTATAATTAAATTGGTAATAAAGATATATTATTATTATTGTTATTATTTCATTTCAATGTCTAAAACAACAGGACATGAAATTTAAAAATAGCTAGAGAATTTGAAAACATTCCAAAGGAGAATCTAACGTAACATATGTAATGAATTAAAAAATCAGTGAGAAGATTGAAATGAATACATTTATGGAAGAGTATGATGAAAATTCAAGTGAAAGCGAACTATACACTGTCTGGTGACCCTCTTAAAATTAAACTAAAATTATTACTCGCAATAAATGAATAAATTTGTATTTTTCTGGATTGTCTTCGTATGACTATATCTTCGTCAAGAAAAAAGGTAGCAACTTCCGGTTTTCATCATTCTTTTCAGTTTTTTATGTGCTTCAGTTTTATGATATTAAAAATATACCGTTCCATTTAAAATTTTAAAGCAAAAACAAGTAATATACATAAATTGAGAAGAGCGCCCCCTGTTATTTTTTTGACAACCACGTAATTTCATACTACACACCTACTCTTCAATTCCTTGTAAAAATCTCTATCTAATGAGCCCAGAAACATCCATTGAGGCAAATCGAAATTATACCTACTTCTGTACGCAGGCATACCCCCCTCCACCAACCCCTTCGTATGGAAGTTAGAGCCGCCTGACACGACACTGATTTAATTACTAATTTCAGTACTTAAATTGCGCGCGCAATTTTAGTTTCAAAATCAGTAGATATTACAGAATTTCTGTTTGACACGCAAGCATCAAAATGAGTATACAAGCATTATCTACTCTGCCAATTCACTAAGCTTTCATCAAGAAAATAGAACATGTTCTATTTTCTTGTAGCCAAACAAACAAAAATTGCGCGCGCAATTTAAGTACTGTAATTAGTACTAAAATCAGTGTCGTGTCAGACGGCTCTTAGATCAAAAACTTTCAAACAAGAGTTGTATAAAAACGTTTGGATTTTTTTTTTAAATCTATCTTAATCTAAGAATTTAATGAAAAATTATCAAATTTTTAATTGATTTTGATAATTGCGCCCTCTTGCGATCAATTTGGAAACAAACATATTATAACGAAACGAGTTTACATTAAAAAAAGAAGCAGACCTCTGGGCGACGTATAAAAACGGACAAAGTCGTAAATCACACACATGTGTACTGTGAGGCGACGGACTGGCTGTCGAATACTTCTCGGAATGTGGAGAAAAATCCAGAGTGTGCCCGTATATTTCTCGAACTCTTATCTACAGATATAAAAGCAGTTGAACCGATGGATGATTCATTCCGGAATAAGAGATTCATTTAATAGTCTCGTGCGGAACCGGCAGATAAATAAATAAACATAAATAAATAGTTCCTTGAGTGGTAGTCGAAGAGTAAGCATAAATAAGTGAGTGTAAATATTACGGAATATAAATAGAAGTAAATACGGTACAGTGTTTCATAAAGATTAGTAACTGAAATAAATACCTGTGTTAATTTAAATCGTAGTAGTTTAAGTGTGATACATTAGTTTCATATTTTTATATTGTAATTAATTTTTCGTGTGTGAATATACAGACTGTGTTAAATAAATAAATTGCACGAGTTGTTTATTTCGAACCCGAAAACGCTACAATATTTTTGTTGAAATTCCCGTGGTCCATTTTACTATCAAGATTTTTTCCGCCAGGTTGTACGATAAACGGTTGCCGAGACATGGCCAGTGGCCAAGACACCCGGTATGTCCTCATATTTTACACACATTGCTGCATTTGCTTAAATAAGAATGTAGCAATGAACGAAAGTTTAATAATTGAGATAAAATGTAGTGAACGCTAACTATACACAAATATTATTGTTACGGAATCCACTTTGGCACAACTTGTGCAGGGAACCGAGAACATTATGAACAAGATATGTTACTGGGCTGACGCTAATGGTCTGCGCATAAATTTTGACAAGCTCCATTGCGTCGCTTTTGGCCCTGGCATGGGTGGGTTTTCACCGACCATTAATGATCCAAACATCCCGTTTGTGGATTCAACGAGATTGTTGGGCCTTTGGGTTGATGGTGGATTGAAGTGGGATGTGCATATTACAGTCCAAATCAATTGATTTTCCGCTGTATTCATAAGTAATTCTGATATCGTCAATAGAAAGTTCGGTTTACCTAATTACATAAAAAAATTGATTTGTTGAGTAACATTTTATTATCCATATGTTGTAGATAACAGATACATAAATAATAAATATAAATGTTCTACCAAATAACAAGATTAATCTTCTATTACTTCGCGCCTCAAGGTATTTTTTTTGTAGCTGACAGTATAGATGTATAGATGGCCTACTCTCTCACAAAAAGTGAACCAAACAATAGCACCATCTGCAATTCCCTTCCGGGTACTTTTGATAGAATTACCGTAGGAATCTGTAGAGAAGGATAACTCTTTAATGAGCGGGAACTTTGAAATTTCTTGATTACAAATTATTAATGTATGAAATTAATGTAAAAATTTGCATCAATATTTTTTGGCGTTATATTTGCTGGAACATTAACATGTGTCTGCAACATTAAACGTCAAAATATTTGATGCTAATTTTACATGAAAAACAAATTAGTATATGTAAATAGTGAAGTATCGTAAAATCTTTTCTGTATCTAAGTGCTACTGATGAAACAAATTAAAACAAATCTATTTTTATCTATAAGTATTATATATATTTAGTAAATCATATACAAAAAATAACATTATACCTTATAACTGCAATATATTTAATATGATTAAGAAACTGTTACATTTTTTAATACTATAAATGACACTTACAAATACATGACACATACTGAATTTCTGGTCTTTCACTGAGACTTGCTTGTGAGGTGGACGGTAACGCCTGTACATGCATATTTTCTAAAGTAGTGTCATCGGTTTGATGTTTCGAAATGCACTTGTGGAGAAGAACTAACGTATTTAACAATGACAGTTACTCACAATATTGCAAATGGCGGAGAAAAATCACATAACAACAACTCTAACAAAATTCACCAACGCAGCCAACTAAATTGAGAGTTATGTTTTCGATCCTGTATAAAGTGCTACCCTCTAAGAAACCCTCCCTTAACCAAAACACTGATAAGGTGTAGTAAATGAAGTGCACTACCCCTGGCTGACAGCAACCGTCCTTTCTTTTGATCATAGCGGACTTTCTTTTGAATAATAGAACTTTCATTTGGAGATTAGAAATGTCATGTTGACAACCGAACTTTCTATTGACGATATCGGAATTACTTATGAATACAGCGGAAAACCAATTGATTTGGATTGTAACATGATATCCTCTAAACAATCAAAACTGTGTTATGCATTAAAGAATTTGCAATACCACTGTAGCAGGGGTATATTGATGGATTTTTACTTCGGGTGCTTTTACCCTCTGCTGAAGTACGGGGTTATTCAGTGGGGGATGTCCTGTGACGCCAACCGGGTGTTTCTCTTGCAAAAACGGGCTATTAGAATAATTGAAAATCTGAATCAACCTCGATTCGTGCAGAACGTATTTTATTAAATTAAAGATTTTGACTCTGCCCTCGATTTTTATCTACGAGATCTTGTGTTTCGTTTACAAAAATATGAGCTCGTTCAAATTTAATAAAAAAAAGTCATCCACATGACACCAGAAACGAGGGCCACCTCTTGCCACCTGCGCATCGCTCTGCTCTTTTCCGGAAACATCTGGACTATTTGGGGTGTCAACTGTTTAATCGTTTGCCTCCGGACATTAAAAATCTAAATACTTTTTTTGGCTTTAAGGCTGGGGTTCACCCGTGTTATACGTCCATAAGGAATATCGGTACCATTTTAACGAAAAGTTGTAAATCAAGAACAATGAAATTTTTACACAGTAAATGTTAAAACACACTCATCAGGTTGAGTTATTTTGAAAATCCTAGTGCCCTTAGTTTTTTCAAAAAAAATCCTAGAATTAGTAAATTTGGAAGAAAGAGAACGAAATTAACTCAATTTATAAAAGGCACTATGCTGATGTCGAATCCGAAAAAAAAATGAATTTTGATTTTTGGTTTCGCCTAAAATGGTACCGAAAAAATCCATTAGATGGGTGTTTTAATTCGAATTTAGGAACACTTTCTGTATTAATTTTTGTTGTATTACTATCTTTATTATAAATATTTCTCTGTTTGTTTCTCTATTGATCAAGGGTTATAATAAAAACTGCAAAAAATCCATATGCAATCACAGCTCCATCTATGGACCCCCGTTAGGGTTAGGCATCGAAGACCTCATCGTTAAGAAATCATTGAAGCAGTTCCTTTTGACAGGGTGCTTCTATAGTATCATTGAGTATTTGAGCGGATTTTAAATGTAATTGTTCTTGTTGTGTTTTATTTTGACAGTTGTGTTCCACATTTAGCATTTTTATTTTATAGTATATAATTTAATTTGAATATAGTATATACTACTAAAATTGACATGCTCAGATGGATCATAAGAAAATAGTTTCTGGGTGAATATTACTCAATGGTAAACTTTTGGAGGGGTAGCCACAGTGTCTCACAAATTTTAACATGTTTTTTTTGTATTTTGCTGTATTATGTTCTATTGTATATTGTATTGTATTATTATTGTTACTGACAATGTCCGCATTTCTTTGAAATTTACAACAAATAAACTAAACTATCCAGAGATTGAATGCGGTTCTCAAGTACCATCTCCGGCGGAATTCTTGTTACACGTTGACTGAATTTTTTAACACCAGTTTTTTAATCAGTCTCTTAACAATATTGCCTTTGTTATATAATTTATCTTGTATGATTGCATTTTTTTATATAATATAATGTTTGTCATATTTCTTTATATGTATGTATTATGTACTGAAGATGTCTATGTTTATTGTAAACCTATGACAAATAAAGGATTATTATTATACAATAGATGAAACACGTTTGTCACCAAACAATTCATTGTAGCTCTTAGCAGGTACAATATATGCTAATACTGTAGCTAGTGTAGAATCAAAGAACAAAGCTAATGTCTAACCTGGATTACTAGCAAAGTTAATAATGTTAAGATTAAAGCCAATTTCACGATTAATAATGATGACTTACAACTAGCAGTAAGCAACATGAATCAAAGCAATTTTATAAAAATGCGATAACATACCTGATGTTCAGATACTTAGTGAAAGTATTACAAAAATTAAAATATGTCTTAGGATACTTCTAACAACAAAATAAAAAAAAAACATTATATTGCTTTAACAACATATATTTTTACTCTGAATTGACTACAGTATTGATTGACATTCAACCAGAAATAACATTACATTAAATATTCGTAGATTCCCAAGTATTAACAAGTTTTTTTATTATTTGTTTGCATAATACGAGGGCGTATTTTTATGTTATCTACTAGC
Source organism: Amphimallon solstitiale (assembly GCA_963170755.1). Classification (NCBI taxonomy): domain Eukaryota; kingdom Metazoa; phylum Arthropoda; class Insecta; order Coleoptera; family Scarabaeidae; genus Amphimallon; species Amphimallon solstitiale. The sequence goes on along the minus strand of OY720679.1, from coordinate 738,718 downwards.
CATGAAACAAAAAGCGTAATAAAGTTCCTGACAAAGGAAGGGAATGGTCCAAAAGCAATTCATGAAAGAATGGTTGCTGTATATGGGGAAGATACACCATCTTATTTCCAAGTAAAATATTGGTCTAAACTCTTTCGATGGGACCGAGAGTCAATCAATGATGACCCAAAGTCCGGACGACCCGTTGAAACTCGAACTGAAAACATTGTGCGAAAAGTCGAAAATTTGGTACTGAAAGATCGGCGTGTAAAGATCTCTGTCATTGCCAATGAAGTCTGTATATCCGAAACAAGTGTTCTTAAAATTTTGCATGACGATTTGGGTATGAAGAAGGTGCCTGTACGGTGGATACGCAGATTGCTTACACCTGAACAAAAATTGTGCAGAAAAGAAGTTTCTCAAGAAAATTTGGTCAAGTTGGAGAGGGACAAAACATTTTTATCTCGAATTATTACCGGGGATGAGACTTGGGTATATTACTGGGACCCTCCTACTAAACAAGAATCCATGCAGTGGGTTCATAAGGGCTCTCCACCACCAAAAAAGGCCAAGACACAATTTTCTCGAAAAAAACTGATCGCAACTGTTTTCTGGGATGCTGAAGGAGTTTTGCTTATTGAATATATGCAGTGAGGGTCTACCATAAATGGAGAGGCCTACGGAAACACAATTAAAAATTTAAAAACTGCTCTGGAGGAAAAACGACCGCATTCTTATCCACAAAAAAACGTGTTGCTGCACAATTGTCAAGTTCACAAGGCAAACGAAGTTCAGCAGATAACCAATGACTGTGGGTTTATAGAGTTAAGGCATCCACCTTATAGCCCCGACCTAGCTCCGTCAGACTTCTTCCTATTCAAACATTTAAAAAAGCATCTCAGAGGAAAGCGTTTTGCTTCTGATGAAGAACTCAAAGAAGCTGTTGAAGAATATTTTGCGGGGTTACCAAAGCAATTTTTTCCTAGGGTATGGGGCAACTGGAAAAAAGATGGAGTAAGTGTATTAGTGTTGAAGGGAGTTATGTAAAAAAATAATTTTTTTGTTCTCTTAGGTGCTTTTTTTCATGGCTAGGTAGATAACATAAAAATACGCCCTCGTTTATGCTAGCATTAATGGAAACCAGATCTTCTATTCCACTGCACTTTCCATAAAAAATAAAATTGGAATACACTGATTCTTTGAAAAAATCTTAAAAATTTGTCGGAACATAACAAACAGATCAGATTTCCAAAAATACAATATACAAAATCACAATTAATATTGTTATTGTCTTTAAAATTAAGGCTTCTTTCAAAAAATTTTAAATGTGAATTATTTTGATTTAAGTACTTATAAAAATGTCAAAATAGAAGTATTGCCAATCTGATTTTCCTTTGACTTTTTCTGTTTAATCATATTATTATTCAACCAGTCTTTACAGATCTTTTATCTGTGTTACTCATTACGCATAAAATTAGAGCACTAATGAGTGATCAGGGAGACCCTATTATATCATTTTTGCAACATTCAACTAAATTTATTTTGTGAGAGTACAATTATAATACTCTTACTGGAGATGGTAATACTAAAATGAAATAAATTCTTGACTATCTTAAATCTATTTAACAAGACAGGCAACAGAAGCGGGGTTTGGTTGAATTATGCCTCCTGGACCGGACAATCCTGTAATTCCTCTACTTAAGTATTCATCAATACTTTTAGCTGCTTGCCTTCCTTCCGAAATTGCCCAGACAACTAATGACTGGCCTCTGCGACAGTCTATGAGAAAGTAACACTCTAATTATTTGGACTATATTGAATGGATATAAGTTACCTCCTGCTGCGAATACATTGTGTATATTAGTACGATAGTCCTTTGTGGCAAAATTGGATCGTGGGTCCAGATCCAAATTTAATTGGTCACCAATAGCTCGCTCAGGACCTAGAAAACCCATAGCTAAGAGAACGAGATCAGCTTTGAAGATTTTTTCTGTTCCTTCTTTTTGCTTCATTTCCCATCGTCCGCTCTCATCTTTTACCCACTCTACATTTACAGTGCGTACACCCTCCACTTGACCCTCTCCGTTGTCAATAAATTCTTGAGTCATTATACTAAAGACTCTAGGATCTGAACCATGTCGAACTTTAACCTAAAATAATTTAAATTTAATCAAAGAGAATATATCAACATAATTAATTATAATTTTTTGGATTTTCAGTTTTAGATTAATAACCAGCGATCGGCAGTCACGTTAACATTGCAAGACTGCCGATTCCTCTTAATCACTGTGTTTGTATTCTTGTATCGATGCAATGAAATAAAGCATGTTATTAATATTATTAATTAGCCGAACAAATACTATCAGAATTATGGCCTACTGAAAAGTTGTTCGTAACAAAAGGCTGAACTATGCCTATTTAATTATTATATAGATTGGTTTCTTACTTTACAGCACGTCCACTTAAAACTTTAGTGGAATAAGGAAAGAATATTTTTGGGATTATTATTAATTGGGATGAAATCGCTTCTATTGGTAACTTATTTGGTCACACATTCTTCTAGGTCTAAAAAGGATTACTAATGAGGCAATTCAAATTTCATTTAAATCGAACGAAGGATTGTATTTATCTGAATTCCCCTTAGAATACATGTTAAGCGTATAACGATTAGCAGATTTCGAATCCGCAAATCTGAAATTCTAACTTTAAATAAGGTTCCTCTTCACTATGATAGCAAACATAGTAATTTTAGATTCAATAGGGCACCATTTACATTCGAATTAAGAAAATAATTCATTTTATTTTATCATTCCTACTTCACAAATACAGAAGTAAATTGCAACAGGAAATAACAAGAAAGAAAGACTATTCTCACTTGCCTACCAGAATATAGTTTTGACTAGTTCATTGAATTAATAATCAATTATTTGACTGAATGATAGCAGCTATGCTTAAAACTAGTGGGCGAAGAGAGACGTTGAATACAGTTGTCCTTTCGTTAAGTCTAAGAATACGTATTTGTCAAAAATATACACGCATGTTATTTATTTCATATTCATATCACTGCTTCCGATACGTATTACAGAGATATTGCTTGGTGAAGAGCGTTAATATACTAAAAATGTAATAAGTCACTGTAATAATTTGGAAAATTTTTAGAAAGACATAAAATCGCTGGTCAAATCAAAGCGGTTTTCCTATTATAGCTGCTTGTATCTCTAAAGACCACTTCAAGTATTAACTCCCAAGTCATGAACTAAGAAGCTCTGATAACTGCAAGTTCAAAAGAGACTATCTTGCTTGGTCAATGTCACTTTCATCAGCATAAGAATAACATAATATGTGTTTTCGAGGCCTGTGTAGTGTAACTCTTAAGTATTTTGGTACTCTAAGATGGTAATGAGACAATACACATCTGCCACCTACTAATACTCCAGAATTAGACCTCATAGTACTAATTTTGGTGGAATATATACAACAAATTTTGCATTTGAGAATTCTGAATAAAGATATGAGAGGTGCAAATGGATATTGTGATTCTTTTCTTTCAGACTAATAAAAAACAAAATAGGTTATTAAATGCAGTCAGTTACTCCTTACCTCTTCATGTCCATAATCTACTCTAAAAATACGTGGCCATTGAGGCCATGGATTATCACCGGGTCTCTTAGTGGGAGGCTCCGGCAGAATCTCAAATGTTGTGATGGAAGCAGCGCCATGCCTAAATGACGTAGCAATGCAATCACAACCAGTATCACCACCACCAATTACGATCACGTGTTTGTCTTTTGCGTGAGGACCCGGTTGATTTCCGCCAAGTTGTCTTTTTTGCCAACTTTCAAGGAATTCCATTGCAAAATGAATGCCACCAAGTTGTCGACCTACATTATATTAATTACATTATGATTTTAAATCAGAACATTCTTTTAACCTGGTAATGGTAAGTCACGTGGCCACGTAGCTCCAGTACATAAAGCAACAGCATCATATTCTTCACTAAGATCTTTGGCAGATATGTCTTTTCCAACGTTTACATTCGTTTTAAATATAACACCTTCAGCAGCTAACAGATCTACACGCCTCTGCACAACAGCTTTGTTCAATTTCATGGTAGGGATGCCATATTGAAGTAACCCACCAGCTCGGTCATTGCGTTCAAAGACAGTTACTAAGTGCCCAGCTTTGTTAAGTTGTGCAGCACAGGCTAAACCTGCAGGACCAGAACCAACAACTGCAACTCGTTTTCCTGTCCGCACTGCTGGAATTTGTGGTTTTATCCAACCATTTTCAAAAGCGTGATCGATAATCGCACATTCGATGTTCTTGATTGTTACACTTGGTTCTGATATACCTACAATTAATCACAATATACACTATGATATCTTGAATTTGGTTACAGTAATTTGTACTATTAAAGAAATGAAACATGAATTTAGATTTATCTACACGATATTTACCTAATACACATGCTCCTTCACATGGAGCTGGACAAACTCGACCTGTAAATTCTGGAAAATTATTTGTTTGAAGTAAGTGAGCCAGTGCTTCTTTCCATTGATTTTGGAAAACTAAGTGATTCCATTTTGGGATGATATTCCCAAGAGGGCAACCATGGCTATTAGATTGACAGAATGGTACGCCACAATCCATACATCTCGCTGCCTGCACTCTTAAACCTTTTCTCACATGTGTAAAATTGTAAATTTCATCCCAATCTTTCATACGTTTCTCTGCAGGCCTATAGACTCCCGTTTCTCTTGGATATTTCATGAAACCTACAAAATGTAGCAGTAATAAAGGCTATACTGTATACTTTAATACCAACCTCTTAATTTATCCAAAGCTCGTTCATTTTTTTTCTGTTCCAGTGTAGTGTTAATGACAGAATCTTCAATGTCTTGAATTTTAGGTTCGAAACCATTAACTACTGATTGTTTATTATTAACAGGAGTGGTTATTGCGGCTTGTTTCAGTGCTCTTTGATATTCGTAAGGAAATACTTTAACAAATTCTTTCCTTCTTACATCAAATTCATTAATAAGTTTCTCAGCAATAATACTGCCCGTCAAATCTTTAAATTCGTACAATAAGTCCTTAACTAATTTAATGTCGTTTTTGTCTTCAAGTTTGCACAGTTCCACCATTTCTGGATTACATTTCATTGCAAAAGATCTATCTATATCCCACACATATGCTGTACCACCTGACATACCAGCAGCAAAATTCCTACCAGTTAATCCTGAAAATTTTAAGATAAGTATATACTTGTCAAATATACAGGCTGATTCAAATAAAATGCACACATTTGCTATCATCATTGATTGTTACTGGTCCATTTATATGAATAAGGAATTTTGTGTAGTGCTGATTGATTTACATTCAACAAAGAGAAAGACTTTATCGAGAAAATTTGGTATTTAGGTAGCAGACTATATTTTTTGTTATTAATTCTAAAATCTACGGAAATTGATACTTATAACTAGGGATCGGCAATCAGAGGTAAATTAATTAAAATTATGTTCTAAATTTTACAATATTATTATATATTAATGAGTAAAGCTCTCAACTTAAAATCTTGAATAGGTAGTTCTTGAAATATTGTAAAATTTAGAACGTAATTTTAATAATGTGTCCCCGACTGCCGATTCCTACTTACCTATAACAATTAAAACAAAAGACTTGAAGTTAAACATAGACAAATGGATAATTTTATTGAACATCTTACCTAATATTAATACAGTACCACCAGTCATATATTCACAACCATGATCGCCTACACCTTCTACTACAGCAGTGGCCCCTGAATTTCTAACAGCAAATCTCTCTGAAGCAATTCCACGCATAAATGCTTTGCCAGAGGTTGCTCCGTACAGACAGACATTTCCAACAATTACGTTCAGGTGAGATTCAAATGTAGATCTCTTGGGGGGATATATAATGATTGTGCCGCCAGATAGACCTTTGCCTGGAAATATATCAGCTCTCGTGAAATTAATAGCTTACATATATGCATTAATTTCTTACCAACATAATCGTTAGCATCACCTTCTAAAGTACATGTAGTTCCTTTAGTTAGAAATGCACAAAAGCTCTGACCAGCAGAACCTTGCATGTTTATGTTGATGTGATGACCATCTGGTAAACCAAGTTCGTTGTATTTTCTAGAAAAGTTAAGAGGGTAAAGTCTTCCAAAGACAAAAAAAAATCCTCCCAATTAAAAACACTTAATACAGTTTTCTTAGTAAAATGGTTGACAGTCTAAAATATAAATTTTCTGGCAATAATACTACTCGGAATGAATTGGCACATGGGGGGGGGGGGGGGGGGTATTTTAAAAAGCTCCATTCTTAAGCAATTAATGTATGAAGAAAATTCCTAACAGGAATTTCATTCAGAGCCAAGTACTAGATAGACGTATTCATCAAAATAATGTATAGTAACTTTTGAAGATTTCTTGGAATGCATATGTAGTGTACATCATACATTTGCTACAGGTCTTAACAACATTAAGTTTTTGGATATCTTTTTGTCATTGAGCACATAATGAATAATATTCGTGCAATAGCTTTGTTTCGTTTAGCCAAAAATATCAGTGAGTCATATAATTTATGAGGTCTCTTACATGGTGATGAGGAATAATTTATTTGCAGAGTTAATACAATTTTCACCAGATTGTGCAACAAAGTACCATGTTATGCAACAGTAATTATGTTGCATGAAAATATTCTTAGAATATTTCTTAATTTTATTTTTATGAAGAAATGGGATACTGAAAATTTTCTTTCTTTTAATCATAGTACCCAGGACAACCCATTTAATAATAAGTGATTTATGAAGTGACTAATAATGTAGTCTATATATTTGAGTGCAGGTGATATTGGTTATTCTATGGAGCCATGGTTATTCACTACTATTAATAATGCAAATCCAAATTCCCCAGAAGGGTGTTCAATATTGAATTGAAATCTATGCGCAATATAACTGAAATGACAAAAGCTACTTTGTAAAGTAGATACTGGTGTCTCCAGATTTCGCACATTAATGTGCCTGTAAAGGCAGCTTGTATAATTTACACATAACATGGCACTACAACATAATTTTCAATTACATGAAACTTGAATATAGAGATGAAATGAATGTATTATAGGTAAAATTATAATTTGTATTCTATATTTTATTGTGTATATATATTTCTTTTCTTCACCATTATTTACATGTATCTCATAAGTTTGGTTACTTTTAAATACATTTTAAATTTCTTTAGTTGTTTTTCCCATTTATAATTTTATGCTTTTAGCATTAATTACTTAATTAGGTAAATTTTAATATATATATATTTTAAATTACCCACAGCTGAGATTCGAACCCACGACGTCCTGATTGCTAGACGGTTGCGCTACCATCACACTATCGCGGGTATCTGGGTTAGGCTCTTTAAATCGTACTGAATTAAATCAAGTACTTAACAGTGGAATATTTAATGTGGGCAGTTCGACGTTTGAAATGAATTTTAAATTACTTTAAAATTAGTTTTTCTCAGTGTTGAAAATTCTAATTATAATTTTCTGTTTTTAGCACTGATAATTATTTAATAAGGTGCATTTTTATTTTTTTTTAAATTATCCACGGTTGAGATTCGAACCCAGGACCTCCTGATTGCTAGTCGGTTGCCCTACCATTACGTTATCGCAGGCGTCTAAGTTAGAGTCTTTAAATCGTACTGAATTATATCAAGTCTCAGATGGAATATCTAATGTCGGCACTATATATCGATAAATTAGTTGTTAAGAAACTTTTGTGGTTTGATTTATAGCGTTCTCATCATCCTTACAATTTGATGTAGTTTCAAGATAGCTTGATGAAAGAGAAGTCAACTTTAAATTGTGAACACGATATCACAAATAGACTTTTTCTAACTTTTAGTTTGTGTAAACTTCACATGCTTTATGTTGTATGGATACTAACTGCTGAGTCTATGTACTTGTTTGTGTTTAGGTATTCTTTCTTGATCAACATTTTCTACGTTATGGAGATAATTTTGTCTTTGTTGGCTTCATAGAAAATCACATTACTTTATCCATAAATAAATCCAAATGTTGTTAATGGTAGCAGTTCTTGTCGGAATTTTCCAAAGTGATTCCTGCTTCCTTAGCATTACAATATTTTTGCTACATTTTCTTTAAAAAAATACGTTAGCAATCGCTAACTTGTTCTTCAAACAGATTTTTTACTTTCTTATATAAGTAGTACAAATATTGTGATGACAAAAATTTTCGCCCTCGAAATTTATGCAGATGTCCACGTTTTGAAGTCCCCTGACACCGAAAAAGTGGTTTCTAAAAAATCTCTCTCTCTCCCTCTCTCTCTCTCTGACCACGATAGCGGTCAAACGGTTACAGCTATCAATTCCACATTTTATATTTAGGAGTATAATCTCGTTCTTGAGATGTGATTAGATTTTCAGTAAAATTGGTAGACCGGAAGTATTAGTTTATTTCAATGAAAAAATCGAGTTTTACCAATATTTTGGCTACTACTAAGTTTAAACAAATTCATAAAGAATTCAAATGTACTCAAAAGTAAATTTGAGAATTTCACTAAAAAAGTTGTTCGAAATTCCTACTAGAAGTAGATCTTTTCCCCTTATCGAAAATCAGTTTTTTGCGAATATCTCGCAAGTCATGCTTTCCAGGCAGGTACTTTACAATATACCGATAGGTCCAGCTCGGAACGGGCCATACATAGGCAACAATATACGTATGGAACGTGCTATGTGGCAACGTGTGTACGATACCACTCCGCGTGCTCCTATTTTGAGTGACTTTCTTAAAATTTGAATTTATTTTGTAGAATTATTGATTTTTTTACTTTTATCTTTTGGAAAACGTTATTGTTTTTTATTACTTAAAATTACTTTTCCGTAGCAGCTAAGAATACAATAATAATAATAAATTGGACCTTATTATGTCTGAAACAAATGGGCAAATTACGTATACAGAACGAATATGCAAACGACTATATCCTTGCGCGGTTTAAGTCTTACTAAATTCTTAACTGCAATGTGCTGCTGCTGGTAGAGGGGTTTCGGTGGGGGTTTCGGTGTTGCCACTCATTGCTGGCTATGGCCCGTTCCGAGCTGGACCTATCGGTATATATTGTAAAGTACCTGCCTAGAAAGCATATACCGTTTGACTGAAATAAAAGTAGATATAGGGAAATACAGACACGCACACATGTGCATGCAAACATGAAATGGAGGGATACGATAGTAGGGGAGTACAGATGAGTTCATATCGGGACACCGGGGTACCCAGGCTTTAGTGCAAAACGTTGAAAGTTAGTATGTAGACGTTTGCTTTAAGGAATTGCTACGCTCTCAGATACAATGTATGTATGTACGTTCACGCTCTAAAGTTACGGAACGAATGTGTTGTCCCCGCTCTCGATCTCCCCACTATCTCCCCACACCACCGGTCTTATACATAGGTACATGTTTATGTGTGTGTATTTGAAGATGCATATTAACTTTTAACTACGACAATCTGTATATATATTAGTGTGGAGAAGCCGATTTATTTGACATTATAAGAGTTATAAACAAATATTAAGGAAAGGTGTAGGTATTCTTAAGCTTCATATTTTAAAATTAGGTACACATATACTGGAAGTTCTACAACGCAGTGGTAGATTTAACTTATATTTTTTAAATAGAATGCTATACTTTTTTTGCGTATTTAAAACCTGCTTACTATTGCGACCCCCCTCATATAGGGTTGACTGATCTATTCCTTGTGTTTAAAAGGTTATGACCATTTATACGTCTGAATTCAGGTGTTTTAAGAGGGGTAGTTCTGGCAAAGAAAAAATTATACGACCTTTTTCGCACCGTTACTTGCTTTGGGTACGTCTTCTATTTTCGCTGGTTCGTGAATTTAATAAAAAGCAAATATCTTGTATACAGGGTGAGTCAAAACTCGAATACTTAGTTTTTTCATTAAATTTAAATGGAACACGCAGGATTATTCCAGGAAAAGACTTATGTTAACAAACGTCGAAGTCAGTCCACCAGCTTGCGGAAGACCAAGGAAAGGAGAAAATGGTAAAAAAAGAGAATACTAAAAGCTACTATTTTAGTTAGTCTGTCGTCCCTGACTAATGTTCACATTGTTGACGTTTATTAAAAACTCATTAAGTCAGTTAGTGAGTTTTCGCAAATAAGCCGAGTGATCATATACATGACTTAGTAATTAATTTTAAATTGTTTTGTTTTGAATACACTAAAGGCGATTACAGGATTTAGTGAGTTGTTGTAAAACCTAACTCTTTAAGTGGCTTAAAGATTTAAATGCCCAATATTTGACTCAGTGAGTTTACGCTCGAAACTGACGACATAGTACGCTCACGCGCAGATTTTGATAACGCGTTTTCAATATTATAGTAAGTTTCACGTTTTATACCATCCAAGAATTCTATTAAAATTAATGAAAACCTATTAAATAGAGTAAAATATTGAGAATAGTGTTGAATGATGACGGGTTTTCAATATACGCGACTGGACGTATTTTTAAATTCTAATAGGCATGCTTATATATTTGTGTCATTTTGGTATTACAGAACTGTGAGTACATGATCAACTTCACGATCATCCAAGGTTTGTTCATGTCATGCGCATAAATTAATAGATGTTTGCGTAAGCGTTGCTTAATCTACAGCATTAAAGGACATAATAAAAGAAATTATTTACCAACGTTGCTATAGAACATGATTATAGAAAATATACATGTTATATAAATACAGCTGCTTTGTTTAATGTACTGATTGACATAATAATGTAATATATTAATTGTAACTGTATGTTTTTGCATAGCAACAGCAAATTTTAAGATCAAAAGAATATATTTCTGTGCAGTAACAAAGCTGTATTAGAACCACTCATTAAACTGAAACAAACCTCTAGACATACATTATTACGTTGTAGCGTAATGCAAAACGATTTTTTACTGTATAAATTGAATTGATTTTATTTTGTTCACAGCATCACATTTTATAATTTGGTGAAGTCAATATAACAGTATATTGCGGGAAGTGATAACTATATTTTGAATTGTAGACTGTCAACATTTGGTTAAGAGAACTCTACACCAGTCGTTTTTGATTACAGTATCTTCCGCTAGTGCAATGAGCAGAGAAGAAGTTGTTCCAATACGCTTTTGAAGTCTTGAAAAAAAAAAGACACAAGATATACGCTCCGGGCGTGTCTCAGATCAGGTAGTTCTTTCAATGATACAGCGACCCGATATTTACATATTAGGACTACTTCAAGCCTTTGCTACTGTTTACGCGTCTCCATTATGTACACAAAATGAATCAATACCCAACCATGACCGTATTAAAACAAAATTACTCATTACATACTTACGTAAGAATACAATATTGAATATTTATATACAAATAAAATGAATATACTAAGTCTTCGCAGTTGTAAGAATCGTCATAGTCAGTGCTACTTAGTTTCATTTTCACTAAGGTGTGTTATAAATTCTGGAATTAAATATAGATGCTGCAAGTAGTCATGATCCAAACCGATTGCATGTGTAATTTTCACTCTTTAAATTATTATATACATTAGAACTATTTGCTGAGCTTGCAGGTTTAAATGAGTACTCACCGACGTAATATTTTCTTCGGTGATACTATCACGGCGTTGATGGTTTGCTGGTATTCACATTTTTACACAGATTACACAGGTTGACTTTTAATGAGAAGTGATGAGAAGTATCTCTCAAATTAATCACTCTATATCGTTTTCCTATATACACTGACCGGCAAAATTGAAGCTCTATAAATTTCGTTTTTTTTTGCCTAAATAAAGATTTAAAAAGTTATTATTGTTACATTTTCGTATTGATTAGTCTAACTAAAAAAGTTTAATTTTAATATATTGAATATATTTATGCAATATATACAAGTCACCTACATATTTCTTGAAATGCACATTAATAAGTTAGTCGGCATTTCTTAGTTTTTTTCTTTTCAGTTGCTTAGGGACGTCAGTTTGACAGCAATTTTCACGCGTTCACAATGCCGATAACTAGTGCAAACGTTGCACAAAATATTGCATTAATTGAAGATGGTCGTAGTCAGCGTTATGTGTCTCGTACATCAGGAATACCTCGTGCTACCGTTCAAGATGCTTGGAATCGGTTTCTAGAAACTAGCACATTCGAAAGACGTGCAGGATCTGGAAGGCGAAGAGTAACTAGTGCAGTTGATGATTGTTTGATTGTGTTGAATACATTAAGGGATCGCAAAATAACGGCAGTTGAGCTACAACATCGCTTGCAAACAGTGCCACAGATTGAAATATGTGAAAGGACATTTAGGCGAAGACTCGAGGAAAGTGGTCTAAGTTCGCGAAGACATCGACATGTTACTTAGACATCGAAGAGCACGTCTTCAGTTTGCAAAAATATATGCGAATTGAAATCTTGAGCAACGGAGTGAAGTTCTCTTTACGGATGAGTCGCCATTCTGTATACGATCACCTGATTGTGGCCGAGAAAGAGTGTGGATAAGAAGAAATGAGCGACATGTCGAATATACCATCTCTGAACAGGTATTTTTTCATGGCGGTTCTGTTATGGTGTGGGCAGGTATTTCCACAGAAGCACGTGCGGAGCTCATATTTGCTGAAAATGGTGCTTTAAACACTCACAGGCACATGGAAGACATTCTACAAGAAGCTGTTGTCCCATTTACACATTTTATTGGAGATGGATTTGTATTGATGCATGACAAAACCAGACCACACACAGCAAGAGTTGTTACTGAATACATTAATGAAGTTGGAATTCATAGACTTCTTTGGCCAGCATGCAGTCTCGATCTTAATCCGATAGAACACCTATGGGATGAACTCCAAAGGCGTATTCGTCGTCGTCCAGCAATGGCTGCAACTTTGCAAGAGCTACGATTAGCCCTTTTAGAAGAATTCCAAGCAATTCCACAAATTTTCTTTACAAATTTGGTAAATTCAATGCGAAGACGACAGTATAATCCTGGCTGGAGGAGGACATATAAGTTATTAACAATCAGTTGAAAGTCGATTAGAAACTGTTATCTTCAGTTTTTGTAATTTAAGTAAAATTTAATTTTTTTATTGTTTCTGTTATAATTCTTAAAGTAAATTAATTTTTAATTTTACACTGTCTCTTTTCTCTCCATTGCGTGTCTCTCTCATTGTTAATGTCCATTGCTACAACAAAATATAAATTTCTAATGGGATTAATAAACGTGAATGCGTTTTCTTGAAATTTTTAAGGTGGCCGGTTTTTTGCCGGTCAGTGTATAATGGAATTTCGCCCCTCTACAAATTATATAGTTATTAAGTTATCCTAAAATATAACAGAAAGTTTGCAAATTTATTATGTTGAAATCTTCTATCTTATAACCAACTAATACATCGGATTTAGAAATATACTAATATTTCATTATAACTAGATACGAACCATTTGCATATTTTCATTTCGGCCTTTCAAAACATGCCTCCCGCTGTGCTCAGGTTTTTCCCCTAGCATTTTAATCCATTAGTTGGGTCGCTATATCGTTGAAAGAAGTTAATGCTTACTTTTTATAAATCTATATAACGTGTCTATAAATTGTCGCAAAAGCTACTAGTTTGGTTCTGAATAAAGAATCTTAATGTTCAAATGTCGTATGTCGTTTGTTTATTATCACGGGGTTCTTGAAGTTCAGACTTATAAGTGCGTAACTAAGCCTTCCTCTTCGATATCTGTCAATAGAGATGGCTGCAATTGAGTTTAAAATATACTTTTTACTAGTACTATTTCGTAAACGTTTTCGTTTTGATTAAAAAGTTTGTTTTTAATATTTATTCAATAACGTACTTTCACGAAAGGCACATTTGACAACGTTGTAGAACAATGAGTTTGTATTTCAATGTGATTTCAATCAATATCATTACTGACAAACTTTGACATTTACCTGTGCATTTAATTCGACTATCGTGCTTCATTTTGTGTAAACTCTGCTTCTTCGTGGTTATTTGTATTGTTTTGATTGGTTGTTGTGCTACTGCGTTTTATCGTGTCTTTGTTATTACTTTATTCCTTCATAATGGATTTTACATTTAATGAATATGACGATATGGACACCAAGAAAAATAATTTTTCGTACACTTCGCGGAGATATAAAGTGGTATGGGCATGTTCGCCGTATACTAATGCATATTAAACACGCTCATAACACATTATATCTCCGCGAAGTGTCCGGAAAATTGTTTCTTCGGGTGTACATGGTATATGGTTTCTGTAATGGAAATGCTAATATGGCAGAACGCGAATATCACGTCGTTAGCCAAATCGGGGACATCCTAGTGAAAATGTATTTCGAAGGTTGGATCAACATCTGCGTGAAGTTGGTTTGGTTACTAAAAGAAATGCTAATGCTGGACGACCAAGAGAGGCGTACAATAAAACTAGAAGAGCAAATTGTAGCAGTACAAGAAGATCCCTCCGTTAGTACCCGACAGTTAGTTTCAACCTTAAACATCCCTAGTAATAAAACCATTCAGTTGGTTCTACGAGAAAACCTTCTTCGTCCATATCATGTTTGTAAAGTTCAGCCACTCTATGAAAACGACAACATTTTTCTATATGTATTATTTTGACAATACATAATTTGCAAATTATACCTCGCGTAATATGTAGAATTTAAAACATCAAATTTACCATCTCATAATACTAACAAGAAAATGGGTGTGCTTAAAACCACACGGCAGAAGTGAAAACTTTATCAAGGCGAGGTTAATAATACGAAATCCAACTTTTTTTTTTTGTTCTATATTACATTAGGGTCATCCTGCATCGACGAATTCAGTTGCTGAAATTTAGTGCGCTTCTTTTGACGATATTTCTTCACGCGCGCATTAGACAATTCCCTTTTTCATTTTAATTTGTCATCGATTTGATTTTCTTCATCCATCCTGTGTAACAGAAAATAATTAAATGCTTATAAATTCGTATATAATAAGCAATTAAAGCAATGCTCTATTCTCAACGTTTCTGTTTTGCATTGGTATACAAATTATAGTAAATGCGTGTGGACGTTATTTAACATCCGGAATATACTGATCAGTTTCCGAGTCATGTATATATATATATAAATAGACAATATGAATACTCGCTTACGATTCCCGCGCTGGTCTGATGCTAACGTGCCGGCTTCTCACCCCCGCGGCTCGGGATCGAATCTGCTCGGGGACATGAATTTATTTATTCATTTAAATTTCAATTTAATTGAAATTAAATACCTATATATGATATATTTCTCTCGTTCCCTTAGTCGACTCAAGCCGACTTTATCCGAACGAGCGTTACATAACCGAACGTGACGGCTCAGTCTTGTTCAGTGCCCACAATCAACGCAACGCGCCCAAAGAAGTTTACACTTCAATAACGAGTAAAATGTTTTCGAAGATCGAAGTACGGAAATTATAGCGGTATCTGTAATTAGAATAGTATCAATGATCTAATAATATAGAACTACTAGATGGACTGTAGAGAGAGAGGAATTGACCTCTACATACAAAGGAGACAGATATACAAAACCGTTAGTTGTGGGCAATACAAGGCGGCAATACGCATGGTTGTGTATATAAACTTTCGGAATTTTGTTGATTTATACATATTTATTTGTCTTTTTTGTAACTTGGATTATGTATTTTATTAATAGATTTCTTCTAGTATTGATTTTATTTCATACACCACTGACTTTATATTTGTTTAAAGAAGTACGAGTATAAAGACAACTGTGCATTCATGATGATTGAATCAACTATTTTTATTTATAAAATTGTGATTGTAATTAGACACATTTTAAGAATTTCATTTTTATTTGATCTAGGTAATATATATAAAGTGACAATCATCAAGAATATTGGCAATTGTTAACTTTAGCTTATAATGTAACGGTATTGTTTTCTTGGATTTAGTGTAATATATTTGGTTAAAAGTGCTATTATCAGTAATAAAATTAGAAATAAATATTTTAAATTGTTGAATATTATATTTACCCGCTTGGCAGTGCTTGGATGTTACATATTTGACACAATGGTGATGTCATGTGCAGCGTATGGTTGTACTAACAGGGCAGAAAAGTGAATGAACGTATCATTTCACAGGTTAACTATTCTTAATAAAATACATGATTTGTAGATTTGATATAATTTTTTTTAATTTTCCATCTAATCAAGTATGTATCTATGCAAGCAGTGGATAATTTCTACTAAACGAAAGGATTTTAAGCCATCAAAATATTCAAGATTGTATTCAGAGCATTTTTCTCCTGAAGTTCTTCTTATAAGTTATGGAAGAAAATATTTGGCCCAAAATGCAATTCCAAGTATTTTCAATTTTCCTGCTCACTTGAGAAAAGTTCCCTGTAATAGCGGATCTCAACGATTAAAAATTACTGATGCACCAAGCAAAGAACTGTTAAAGTAAGATTTGTATTTGTAGTTATTATTCTACCTAGATATTTTTAATGTTCTATTTACCTTATAGCTCAGAATCTCCAAATGTAACTAATGTTGAAGTATCTGAATTAGTCACAGAAAATACACCTCACGAAATAATACAAGTTGTTATTCTAGCTTTATGTATTTTTAATATTTCTTTCTCCATTTTTCTTCGATCACATATTTACCATTTACGTATTTGTTAATCCATATTAATTATATGTACATATATTTTAATAAAAAATTAAGCATTAATTGTCTTTTATTTTGAGTATAACAGAAGTTGTAAGGAACACCTAAGAAAAGCTGTCAGTTTCTATATTTATTTTTTCCAGAACGTAATATTTTGAAAAATTCTAGTGGTCAATTCAAAATTTCCAACTGATATCTGTAGTGATTTTTAAAATATCTTTCTAATACTACTGTTTTAAATTAAAACTGAATGATCATCAAATATGCTAAAATAGGTATTATTAGAAGGACAAAATCATATAGTTATCTCATAGTCATTAAAAAGTTTAATACCATATTAATAATATATATTTAATTATTTATCTTTTTGATTATTAAAGTTGCAATACCTTTACTTTCCTCTTAATATAGCATATTTTTAACAAAATAATACTTTTAAACATTATAAGCCATTACAAGCTATAGCAACATATTTGAATTTTGCCCACATAAAACGGTCAATTTCGTTCATCCTTGTCAAACTTTCGACGCTCGTATATTTTCCTTCTTTGTCTTATGGTTCCTAATAAGCAAGACATAGTGTACAATGCATCTAGTAGTATAATAGTATTAGATCATTGAATAGTATGCAGCTACAGTGTTGCCAAATGTATGTTTCTTTCAAATGGGTCCTGAACGCATACCTACGACATTTTAACAATAACATTTTTTATTAAGAACCTAACGAAGAATGTCGCTGCGTGTAGCTTTTGCGACATTTTTTACACACGCTGTATATTCCGTAGAGTTCAAAGTTATGAACTTTTAATAAGAAACTCACACCAGGTAAAAAATGATTGGGAGACATTGCTTCCAATTCTGGCATTGCACTCAGAATACATTATCATATATTTTCAGACTATAAAAATTTTCATAAGCGTCATATGGTCTTCTAAACAAAAAATGTAGGGTAGTGATATTTTTACGCTTCTGGCGAAATTTTTTGCACAAATAAAATCCATAATATGTCCAATATATAATCAATGATATACGTATGATGATAATAAAGTTAATGGTAAGCGACTAAATACCTTCTTCTGCTGCTATAAAAGCCTTTAAAAACTAGCGTAAATACGTACTTGGAAATATGGTAACTAAGAGTGGACCCAAAAGCTCTACATTCGTTAGTAATATTCATATTGATATTGACGGACTTTTGTTTTCCATCAATGACATCTTTTGATAATTCTATTAACTTATTGTCCAATCTTTGTTCTAATTGAAAGTCTTGACTGACAGATCCGCCTTTGATATTTACTCCGGGACGCATATGAAGAGCATTTTGCAAAATCAAATTAAAATTTAGGGACCTCGCTTTGGCACTTCCCGATTCAGAAGCCTTTAGTAAATCGGTCCTTCCAATTAGCTCTTGGAATGTTCTTACCTAGGTACATTATCGTGATTTTTTGTTTAAAATAATTTCGAAATACTCACTCCTAGAGATGCCATATGAGATCGAACTTCTTCCGCTAACATAAACATATAATTTATAACGTGCTCTGGTTGGCCGGTGAATTTTTTACGTAATATAGGATCTTGTGTTGCAATACCCACCGGGCAAGTATTTAAATGACACTTTCGCATCATAGTACAGCCCATAACAATTAGAGGTGCTGTACTGAAAGCTACTTCATCAGCACCTAGTAGAGCCGCAACAATTACATCAAAACCTAAAAAAAATACTAAGTTGCACATATATATAAAACAATTATTATTAATAATAATTCTAATCATATACTATAAGTTGTTATATTATTAAAAATGTTTATACAGGCTGTATTTGAAATAAGGAGACAGAGTATGATTAATGGAAAGATTTAATTTTATTAGACTCAAATTCAAAATATTTTGCGCAAATTTAAATTTGAAAAATTACAAAGATATTTTTAAAATATTCGTCACGCCACTGCACTTTAATACGACTGTAGGGTATGCAAGAGTGGGGTAAAGTAGGAGTGTGAAGGCGTGCGAGGTCAGTCTCGTTCGATTGTTACGTGTGGATGTTTCGACTATGCCTTACACAACGCACGAACTGAAATAGATTATGTTTTTTTTAAAATTCATTTGCGTCCAATTAAAATAAAAGTTTCTCATAAGTAGAGTTGGGCAAATTTTACAACACAAATTTGTTTTTGTGAGAAATAAGAAGTAAAAAATTCTCGTTGTTGAAAACTAAGATATTTTAAAAGAGAACAAAAGAAATCGAATAAAGTACACGCATCAATTTTATCCCAAATCAGCTGATATTTCATATTAAGGTTGTTGAACTCTTAGCATGAACACCTGTTAGTATATATAAATAGTAAACAATGCTTTCATTGGGGTTTTTATAACGTTTACAACTGTTATTGCGGTGTGTGTATGTATGCGTATCTATGTGTGTTTATTTAGTTCCATAAAAATATTATTTATTACGACTCATGACGTCGGCTGTCTGGCCTAAATCGCGCGATACCTGCTAAATCCATAGGCGGCACATTAAACACTTTTCGGGGGTTTTTAATTTTGGCGTTCGTGTCGTAATTGACTCACAATTTTTGGGATTTATATTCCACATAATCGCATCTTTCCATTTATCATACTCTGTCCCCTTATTTCAAATACAGCCTGTATATTAATATGTAGCACATAAGAAAAAAATAATGGAACTGAAATATAATCCTGCAATTATAAAGGGTGTTTCAAAATGTTTTTCGTTTTTGATTCTTAAATAAAAAACACTAGAATTAATTCAAACTCCTTTTAATTGATGTTGAATTAAAGAGCAGTTTTTGAATATTTATGTATGAAAAACAACTGATTGTAAATGTGCACCATCCGCTTCTATACACTCAGTTAGCCTGGAACTCAAATTTTCAATCACTTGCTGGCACATTACTCTTGGAATCGCGTTGATTTCGTCTGTGATTCGTTGTTTTAACACATTCAAGTTGGGTGGCAATTGGTTAAAAACTCTACTTTTTAAGTAGCCCCATAGGAAAAAATCTGCAGGCGTCAAATCTGGACTCGTTCGTGGCCAATTGATGTCTCCTCGGCGACTAATTACTCTCTCAGGGAATAAATCGTGAAGAGCAACTAACGAGTCATTTGTGACGTGGGACGTGGCTCCATCTTGCTGGAAAAACGTGTTGCGGTTGGAGGTGATTTGGTTTCGCATTTGTGGAGCCAGAAATGTCCTGATCATACGGCAATATCGCTCGGAATTAACTGTCTGCGCACCACCACGGTTATCCTCAAAAAAGTATGCACCGATAATTCCTTGACTTGATATGGCAGCCCAAGCAACAACCTTAGGTGTAATGGTGTATGATGGAGTTCCAGTGGAGACCCAATATCTACAATTTTGTTTATTGACGTGGCCGTTTATGTGAAAATTGGATTCATCGGAGAACCATATGTTTGGAACTTCTAAATCGATCCTTCATTGTCCTAGAGAATTTAGACTCGTTGAGCAGGATCATCGGGCTTCATCTCTTGCACAATAACAATTTTACACGGGTGCAAATGTAAATCTTTGTGAATAATGCGATGAACCGTGGATTTGTTCAAATTTAGAGCAGCTCCGCACAATCGCAGCGACTGTCGTGGATCGTCCATTACAGACTAGCGCACACGCTCGACGTTTATCCCCGTTCTTGATGTCCTTCTGCGCCCAGCTGATTTGTCCGGCATTGTTTCCAGTCTCTTCAAATTTGCGCACCCAATGTTTGATCAAATTCGCACTTGGCACATTTCTCATGGTTGGTAAATTATAATGTGTCCTGTAGAGACGTCGAACAACAATGTAAGAATTCTTGTTTCTATAAAATGCTCGCACACAAAATGAGCGCTGCGGTCCCGTGAAACGATCCATCGCAACTAAACTAAACAAGTCAGCCAAGCGTTTGACACCACTCCCTTCTCTCTGCTATCTGTGTTTGGCGCGTAACGGTAAAAACAAAAACGAAAAACATTATGATACACCCTTTATTTAAACCTGTGGGAATATAATGATAATAATAATAGCAGTTTATTGGCATTAACTGCGCAGTTTATATAATATAATATAGCAATAATCTGTAAAGAAGAATGGAATGTAGGCCAAATGCTGCAGCATCACTAATATTTGTAATGCTAACAATAAATGAAGTAGTAATAACATAAGTTAATTACATAACATAAAAAAAGGCCTCTGTTTCTCTTCCCTTCTTGCCTACTTCATCCTTTTTCTTTTGCCACAAAAAAAAAACGAAATCAGAACGGAGTTAATGAAAATATAAATCTAATGCTTACTGGCTGATACATAGAATATAGATACGGAGACAGGGAGAGCATCGCTGATGGTATGGCATTAAAAAATTGATACATTATATGTAAATGAACGCTTGAAGTTTTCAAGACGATGAGACGGGGGGAGGGGGGGCAGCAGACCCTTGTATCTCATGTTTAAAGTATGGGCGTCAGTTCTAAATATTACGATAGAGATATGCGGGTTTCCTTTGCAATATTACCTTGTGGTGAAAGATCATAGATCAACCAGCCGAAATATTGTTATTGTATATCTATAAAAAAAAGAATATGAGTATAATGTGTGTTACGTTTCATCCTACGAGAAAAGGAATACACAATCAATATACATATTAAAGTAAAATGCCCTGTCTACCGAAACAGGGGAACTTGTCGGGTCGACTACTCTCATAGGTCTGGTATAGTTTGACAGAAAACATATCTAACTAAATTGTGTAAAGCCGAGAATGTACTTATAGAAATATCAAATGGATGTTGCAGTTTTCTAATTTTTAAGTTATAAATAAAGTTTACTTACTTCTCTGTTCCTACTGACTATTTTGGACACGTGCGATTTTGTGAAACCAACATAATTATATTATATACACATGAAGTGGACGAAACTTGTTCGTCGTGTGGAGGCACATCTGCTCTTTTAAAGATTACAGGTGGCAAAACAAGAAGAAGCTAAATAAATAATGCAAGATATGGTTAGTGTGGGTGTGATTGAATCTTCCAGCAGTTCATGGACTTCACCAGTGTCACTTGAAAAAGAAGGACGGATTCACAAGATTTTGTATAAACAGTGCGTAACAAAGAAAGACAGTTATCCTTCGGCACGAGTAAAATATACTTTTGCCGGACCGAAATCGTTTTACGTTCTTGATTTGAAAAGTGGTTATTGGAAGAGGGAATTGTAATCGAATCAGAAAACGTGGAAACTGTGACAAAATTACCCAAGGAGAAAAATGAATTAAGATGTTTTCTGAGATTAAGTACATATTAGCGATGTCTTCCGGGATTTTCCAAAATATTAGTCTTTAATCTAGTATCATAGAAGATCGCTTCTTAAAATCGTGTAGAAGAATCTGAATGGAGCAAGGAGTAGGATGCAAGTGGTGCTTCATAAAAAGAGGAGCTATCGCAGCAGATCAGGTATTGATGTGCTGCAACAGCTCCACGATGGTTCCACAGAACGTATTTTGGTGTGCACATGTGAAACAGTACAAAGCAGTAAGATCGTTAAAGAGAATTACCACAGATACTACTAGACCCTTTCAAAATACTGAATAGGGAAATAAATGTCATAGTGGTAATGGATTATTTTATGAAATGGTTATCAGTCCACGCTTTGCTAAATAAGCAGACAGGAAATGGAGTGTTTTGGTTGAATTGACTGATTGACAATTACTGAAATAATTAATTACAGCGTCAAATAAGAAAGTAAGTAGAGGGATAAATATTAAATCTAAGTCGTAAATAAGGCGCACTCAAACAAAATGAACATTTTTTAAAACATAACAATAGATAGATAGAAATGCCAGTTTACTCGCTATAGATACAAATATAGTCCGCAGTACAGCACCTTTTTTTTTTTAAATGATTACTAACAGTCTGTGAGTAGCTTTGATTTGACGAGACGCGAAAATTCTCGGTAGTTGGTAGCTAATAAATGCGCATGGGTGCATATACGCCGATTGGGTGATTGGGTTTTGTGTTCAAATTTTATTACTAACCGTTAGTGTTTTAATTAAATCTGGAGATAATATGATAAGAAACACGAAAAAACATTTGTCCTACAAAATTGATGGTTTGACCGAAGGATTCCCCCCCCCCCCCCCGAACATATTACAAATAACGAAGTCGCAAAAATGATTACTAATCAATTGATCTTTTTACCATTGCTTAATAAATGTTTTTAAACTGGTCACATTGTCCTACAAACTGAATGGTATGTTTTTCCAGTTCTACGTTTCGAAATTGTCAGTTCCACGTTAACACTTTTCTCATTACTTACAACCTAATTCTGTTTTTTCTCTTGTGAATAATGTGTAGAACACGATTTTACTAGCGTCCTACAAAAAAAAAGTGGTAAATATTGATAAAAACAAAACAAACTTCGCTTAAATTTGAATCATGCGGACACTGGCCCCAGCCAGTCCAGGCCATAAGCGTGGATAGACGTAGTTGTATGATTGTTGTATCATCTATTCATATGAACTAAAGACTGATTATGGAGTGTTTTTTATGCAATTTACTGTGTGGAAAACTTAGAATTTTTAACTGAATATTGGACAAGTGATGAGTATGTTACGTTAATTATAGGAAAGGCTGTTAAACTCAATTATGACCAGTGCTATGTTTATGAGGTGTCTGGTGAAAATAAAATAAAAAAAACAATTGACTATAATCTCTCTTGTTATCACGAATAAGCTGACACCAAAATTGTGTTCCATATTTGTTAGTTTAACTCCAGTTATCGTGTGGAGGTACCTTGTACGGAATCCGATATACCTGTGATAATGTTAGCGAATTTTAAATACCTTAAAGAAAAAATTGTAGTAATTTATTTTATTTATTAATTTAAGAACAGGTAAAAGAAATACCTTAATAAAAATGAAATTTATGCCAAGCTTAGAGAAAAATTATCTTATTCACTCGCGATATGCCATATTTTTCCGGGGAACGATTATAACCCTGCCTTCTACCGTAAAAGAAAAGAAGGGCCATTTAATATAAAAAAAACACAACATTTCAAGAAGCTTTAATGCAACTCCTACGAAGTGGAAGTACAGAATTAACAAGATCGAGCGAAGTATTCCAAAGTATTGAAGAGTATGTGTGCAGGATGTATATGCATTAAAAACGAAAAATTACATTAATAAAGGAAGGTACGAATTGTTTGAAAAAGGCTATATATAAATGCAATAATGAAAACTAAGAAATTAAATAAAAAAAATTAGGATACGATGCCTCTACTTTATCACCAAAGAAACAAAAATTGTTGCTGCAAATCAAGAGAACACAATACATCTGCAGTGTATGGTGTAATAAAACCACACATGCGCAACCCCATACAAAAAAGGCCAGAAAAGTATGGATGGATAATAATTGACGAGCGGCCAAATCTCAAGATGCGTTCCGTATTCCATCTCTTTTTAATTATGTGTTTGTTCATTCTTTGAGGTTATTTTTATTCTAAATCCATAGTCTACGTTTGTTTGTGGTCTGGTCTACTCTAATTTTTCAGATCATAATTATTTGTTATAAATTGTATTCTCTTTTTGTTTTTTACCAGCGTTTTAAAGTTTATTACACGTATCTATTAGTTTAGTTACTTTTTGTACTCACCGCCTGTAAAGTGACATTTGGCGCATGTGTAGCTCGACTGGGAAATACGTTTTCCCGGTTAAGGCGACTGTAAAAATTGAAAAAAACACTGGCACTTTGGGACATTTAAAAAAAAAATCTAACTTGATGGTAATAAAATTTAGTCTATAAAATACTACTTCCCTCCACTATTCTTCACTAAAAGTTGGGGAAATAGGAGTAATAATTAAAAATTCTTCCAAAAAAATTGTGGCGCCATCTATTTGAACCACATCGACATTCATATTGGCAGTTCGGAATTGTTTGTATTTAAACCAAAAAACGCAATAAATGTACTATAAATTTATAAATATAAGAATAAATACCTCATGTTTGCCATGTGTAAGAATATAATAACTTAATTTTAGGGAAAGGTGAGTAATAGTTACGTACATGAAATGCTTAAATTAATTAGGTAATCTATCTTAGGTTAGGTATGATACCAATGACATTAATCAATAATATTTTTTTTAATTTAATGTTCGTACAAAAAATATTGTACAAACCACTTGCGTGAAGACATCTTACACGCATTCGCGCAATTAAAAGCACTCGCTTCCTGCGGTCGCTCGTGCTTACAATGTGCGCTCATGCGGGAAAACAGTCTTCCCACACTTGGTTCGTAAATAACTATAATGTAGGTATTGTAATATGATGAAATAAATTATGTAATACATTTCCTATTTTTTTAATTCTAGAAATTTTTAAGAATAGCTAAAACAAATTTTTATTATTTTTAGCATGGTGACTGAATGTTGACTTTTTTTTAATGATAAATCGTCCAGAAAGTGACACTGTTTTAACGATTTAAACACTTTCGTTTCCATAGATTTTATAAGCTTATCAGCTTGCGATGTGTCACAAGGTATTTTCCAAGTCCACATTTATACATAGGTACTAGTACTTTGCTTCAATCATTCTTAGTCTTGACGGTATCACTGTATCACTATGCAAAGAAATGTTGCGTACAACACGTTTTAAAAGTATTTTTTACTTGATTAACTTCGACTGGGACCTTGTTAATCAATCTGCAAATTTGTGAAAAAAAGTATGATTTTCATAACTAGTTGTACAAATAACTATTACTTAACAAACACTGCTCCATTTGGTCTAGGATGTAGGAAAAATCCTGCACAATAAAAAAACCTCCATCATAGCGTCACAATACTAGAGGTCTTTAGTTGTTAAGATCCAAGCAACAGCCTCTGGAGTTAAATTATGTAAATCTGTGTATCCAAATTCAAACTTAGCTAGAGCACATTCTTCAACAATATGTTTAACTGTTTCAATCTCAGCTCCACAATCACACGCTGGACTCGCAATCACATTCCACTTGAATAACATATCATCGCACCTTCCATGACCCGTCCTAAGACGATTTAACTTACACCAAATTTTTCTTGGTTGTGTAAAGCCAGGCACTTCAATCAAAGGATCATCTATTAATTGTTTATTAAACACTTCACATGCAGTTATGGCCCTTTTAAATATATTTCTACTTTTGTTATATAATTTATATATGTTTCTTTTTTTTGTACCTGTCATGTAGTTTCATACGAATATATATATATATATACTTAACAAACCCTAATTAAAAGAAAAGGTCATCAACACCTTGTTTTTCAAAAACGAAATATTTGCGAATATAGTCTTTTCCCTTATTTTTTAATATAGAATTCACGAAACAATATTTTGCTGCATATTATTTTAGATGTACCTACATACCTACCTACCACAATTTAAAAGACAAGTTTATTGAAAACAAATATTAAAAAAGAAAGATACAAAAATTATTTCCGATCACTTACAAACATCAAAATACAGTATTTTAATATAATGAATTAACTTTAAAAAACTTTCACTACGACGCGACGACTAGATCTGTGACTAAGGGGCTTAGCGCCAATCAATCATCGAATAGAACGACCAATTGGAACATGCAACGCAACTTGTGATTTAGCCGCTCGTAATAAAATTGATGGTAAATACGAATATTATTGGTTCGATGGTCCTCAAAGTCCATCTTTTAAATAATTATCTTCTGACTGCCAAGGTACCCTTTCAATATTTTTTACTTATTGATTATTCTGCAATCTAAATATATTTTTTAAATTTATTACAGAGTTAGATAACACAAAGGATGAACATGATAGTTGCCAGGAAGATAAAGATGAAGAGAATGATGTTCGTAGTGACGAAAATGAAGGGTAAACCGATGAAGACTTGTTTTTTATGCATAAATAGAAATGTTATTATTATTTTTTGTAGAATTAATAAGGTTTATTCAAACGTGAAAACTTTGCATATATTTTTTCAGAAACCTTTCATATAAATTATGTTATTTTTTACTTAAACAAACAATGAAACATTAAAATTAATATTACATTAGAACTACATATAAAGAAAATTTTTCGGTCTTGCAAGATTTAATAAAACGTATCTTGATACCTTACCAAAATACTACGGTTTGAGTTATACTTCTTTATTACATATAATTCGATACGAATATTAAAACTAACATTTCATACAATATAACTATAAGATATCATGAAGCTAACTGTCTTACTTATCTATCTAACTTCATACCTATCTATTTGGTTGCCAACTTTGTAACTATATACTCCAATAAAGGTGCATGAAAATTTTAAAAATTCACACATTAGGGTTTCAAATCACGGGAAATGCTTTTTGATAATCTGAATCTATGTGCAAAATTTGGTAGATATCAGAATTCCGTTTAATAATAAAAGTATATTAATATACCAAAACCGCAATTGTAAAATAATTTGTTATTTAAAATAATTTTTGTTGGACTAACGATATATACCAATTTTTTTGTAGGATACTATTTTGGCCAGAGAATACACCAACCTACAGTTAGTAATGAGAAAAGTGTTACCGTGGAACAGACAATTTCAAAGCGTAGGAATGGAAAATCATACCATTCAATTTGTAGGACAATGTGGCCATTTCATTTTAAAAACATTTATTAAGCAATAGTAAAAAATCAGCTATTAGTAATAATTTTTTGTGACCTCGTTACTTCTACCTGTTGGGGTTGTTCGGTCAAACCATCGATTTTGTACGACAAATGTTTTTTCGTGTTTCTTATCAAATTATCTCCAGATTTAACTAAAACACGGTTGGTAATAAAATTTGAACAATCGTCCAATCGCCATATATACACCTATGCGCACTTTATTAGTTACCACTACCGAGAATTTTATTCAGACTGTATTGAACTAGAAATTGTCTGTTAAGTGCTCGAGATGGAATATTATTTACGATGTTAATTAATAACATTGCCCTTAGGATATGTTTCGTTAAATATACCGAAAAAATCAGATTTTTTGCTCGTCATATTTGGCGTCAGTCGTAATATTGCATGTACAGGTTCGGTCTGTTTTTACCTTGCATGCGAGCTAAACGCCATGTATTGAAACGAACGTTGTTGCCAGTATTTATACACATGTGGGCAGTGGGCACGTACTGTTCGGCGCTCGACGATAGGCCGATACGATCATTACGATAATAAGATTCCAATAATGCATGTTGCAGGGGTTGTTATCTTCATTTGTATATTTTTTACGATGTTAATTAATAACATTGCCCTTAGGATATGTTTCGTTAAATATACCGAAAAAATCAGATTTTTTGCTCGTCATATTTGGTGTCAGTCATAATATTGCATGTACAGGTTCGGTCTGTTTTTACCTTGCATGCGAGCTAAACGCCATGTATTGAAACGAAAGTTGTTGCCAGTATTTATACACATGTGGGCAGTGGGCACGTACTGTTCGGCGCTCGACGATAGGCCGATACGATCATTACGATAATAAGATTCCAATAATGCATGTTGCAGGGGTTGTTATCTTCATTTGTAGGTACTATTCCCATTCGTAATATTCTTAAAAAAGTATCTTAAGTTAATATTATAAGAATTCCTTCAGATTTATTATTTTTATGATTGAATTTAATATGGTTTCGCTGAAGGTCTATTTGTCAGCTCGCGTATGTATATCTGTTAGGTAGGTACGGTATGGCAACTCCTTTCGTGTTATGTACAGAAAGCCGCATGCAAGATAATCGTAGGCCAAACCTGTATGTAGTATACTGGTTATGACTATTCTTGAAATTCATGAAAATGTCCAATTCTTTTGACGTTCGATGATGTGTGATGATAATAGGTGTTTATCTATTGTCTCGATTCTAGAGTAACTGCTTTTTGAGACAAAAAGACAGTCTTAAACTCGTGTTTTTTTTTGTCAGGACATAGGAAATTATAAACTTGGAGCATGCATCTGAAAGAGCTTTGTGTTGCACCTTTTTGAAAACTCTTCTTTTAAAAATATTGTTTGTTGTTTCCTTTAATGTTCTGTCATGGCCATAACGCGCACAGTAAAGCTTAGATGTAAAATGCCGGGAAAGGTTAAATTCTTTATAAACGGCTTAATTGCAAGTAAGGCACAACTTTCAGAACAATTTGTCATCAAAATCATAAGTAATGACATAAAATTTTAATAAGCGGTTAATATTAAGATTTTTTATGCAGTTTTTCCTTATATCGTGAAACCAAAATGATGTAGTGCTCCAATATTCCTATGTTCATGATTTTGTTATATTGATTCATACATATATGTACATATAAGATTCTTTTAAGGCTATACGCCCGGCCTCGAAATCGTTTTTCCCATTTCCTAATCGTATTTTTCATGAAAACCTTACCGAATTTACACGCTAATTTAAGAAAAAAATGCCTTTCAATGGATAAATCGTAATTTCTTCGAAATTGTCCAAAGGGCCCTAAATAAAAATAAAAATGTAAGAAATTTCAAAAAACAAGCCTTTATTTAAAATTATGTAACACTCAACAGCAATACATAAATTTTATTTTTTCTTAATTTTTAAAAATAAGGTCACGAAACGGAAAACAAAATTCTGAAATTTGGGCGAAATTCACTGAAATCAAATAGAGTATGTGGTACGCTCGCACATTGTGTCGAGAGCTGGCTCCGCCTACCATGTCGGGCAGTTTCTACGCAGTTTGTAAAATACTTCTGAGATCGGTGTATGTTAAGAAAGTAATCGTTACTCGGACATTATTTTATCGAAACCGTTGATATTTTCTTTACAATATAGTGTACATATACAGTGTCAGCGTCACAATACTTCCTTATACTACGTATCAGAAAGTAAAAGCAATATCTCTTCCCGTCCCTAACGCTATACCTGCTAGAAGCGCATGCTAGGACTCACACGGCTTGCGGGCAGGGAGTATAATAATTATTATATTTGACTCGTAATAATTTGCTTCTGAAACGATCTAGAAATTTATTTCTTGCACAAAAAATAATTTTGGAATGTTGGCTTTATTTTGTTTCACATATACAGGGTTATTCACGCTATACGGCACGGAATATTGTGGCCAAAATACGTGACTTTCAAAAAGTTTCACTTTTGGGATATATGGGGGTCTATTATAGTTACTTTTTAAAATTATTTTCATATTATACAGGGTGTTCCAAGAGCCCTAAAAGTATCAAAGTTGTGTTTTTTTAAATGGAACCCCCTGTATATTATTGTATTTTCGGATTCTCCGATCAAAATAAGTGTCTGTTTTAATAAGGTTTACAATACCTAAACCTTAAGGTTTTTTAAATAATTTGAATTTTGCCAAAATCTAACCTAATTTTCATGTTTCAAATACTTAAGAAGTATTTAAGTTATGTAAGCGAAATTTACAGCGAAGTGTAACAATATATCATATTTTATATCCCAATCATAATAAACTTGCCATCTTATACAGGGTGTCCAAAAATTAAAATTAATCAAATAAGAACTTTAAGTGGCTATAACTTGATTAATTTAAATAGAACGCCATATTTTTTAACTTACCAGGAAATGTACTTTTTAATTACCTATCGAATGGTATTAGGGTGTTCTATAGCTAAGTCTTCGCGTTTTTACAGAATACGCCAAAAAATCGTTTTTTGCACCATTTGGTGTTTTTTAAATAAAAGTTCTAATGTATCTAGTTGCCTATGGTATTTAGAAATGTCACATAAATTCATTTAGTCTGTCAGTTTAGTCTGCAAAGTCTGTTTTTGCTATAGTGGTATTATTTTTTGTAATTGTGGAAGTTTAGATCGTTATTATTTGAATATTGTTGTGGTGTTGCTTAGTCAAAATGAAGATTTACCCAAAAGAAGAGCGTATTGATATGATTTTTATCCTAGGAGAATGTCATCAAAATTGTTTATTGGCTTCTCGAGTTTATGCTCAAAGTTTTCCGGAAAGAAATCATCCTAAGCCAGCCGTTTTTGAGAGATTATTAAACCAGTTTCAGGAAAGTGGAAATGTCAGTTATAAAAAACCCATTACAAGAAAACCTGTCACTGAAGATGAAGAAAATGTTTTTACGGTAGTTGGTTCAGTTATCGAAAATCCCAATGTTAGTCAAAATCAGATATCCGAAAATACTAACATTAGTCAAGCAAGTATTTCAAGAATTCTTAAAAAACACAGATTTCATCCTTATAAAATCCAGCTCTGCCAAGAACTTTATGGAAATGATTTTGACAACCGAACTGAATTTTGCATGTGGGTGTTAGATAAAGTGGCAGAAAATAAAAACTTTTTTGAAAATGTGTTATTTAGTGATGAATGTATTTTTCATAACAATGGTCTCGTGAATAGACACAACTTCCATTATTATTCTGATTCGAATCCGCATGAATACAGAGTCATGAGAAATCAGAATAGGTGGTCCGTTAATGTGTGGGGTGGAATACTGGGCCAATATTTAATTGGACCCTATTTTTTTGAAGGACCTTTAAATGGTATGATGTTTCTCGATTTTCTTTTACACCAACTTCCAGTATTATTAGAAGAAGTCCCTTTAAACATCAGAACAACCATGTGGCTTCAACTGGATGGAGCTCCGCCTCATTATCATCGCGAGGTTCGGCAATTTTTAAATGCCAACTTTCAAAACAGGTGGATTGGAAGAAATGGATTTCAAAATTGGCCCCCCAGATCCCCGGACTTAACTCCACCAGATTTCTTTTTATGGGGATACATAAAAGGAATTGTCTACAATACGCCTCCGACAACACCACACGATATAAAAATACGCATAAGAGACGCTTTTGAAACTGTAACCCCGCAAATGTTGTCCAGAGTTAGCAGTGGTTTTGAAAAAAGAATATGTAAGTGTCTGGAAATGGACGGTTGACATTTCGAACATCTGTTATAAATATTTTGCTTCTGTTTTATGTTATCGTTGATATGTTATTACCATTATTGCTGTTATAGCCTGTTAGATTATAAATAACGTTCCAAGTTTCTGAACATTTGTAACGATATTCGTCATTATTATTCTTATAATTGTAAATTATCTGACATTTCTAAATACCATAGGCAACTAGATACATTAGAACTTTTATTTAATAAACACCAAATGGTACAAAAAACGATTATTTGGCGTATTCTGTAAAAACGCGAAGACTTAGCTATAGAACACCCTAATACCATTCGATAGGTAATTAAAAAGTACATTTCCTGGTAAGTTAAAAAATATGGCGTTCTATTTAAATTAATCAAGTTATAGCCACTTAAAGTTCTTATTTGATTAGTTTTAATTTTTGGACACCCTGTATAAGATGGCAAGTTTATTATGATTGGGATATAAAATATGATATATTGTTACACTTCGCTGTAAATTTCGCTTACATAACTTAAATACTTCTTAAGTATTTGAAACATGAAAATTAGGTTAGATTTTGGCAAAATTCAAATTATTTAAAAAACCTTAAGGTTTAGGTATTGTAAACCTTATTAAAACAGACACTTATTTTGATCGGAGAATCCGAAAATACAATAATATACAGGGGGTTCCATTAAAAAAAACACAACTTTGATACTTTTAGGGCTTATGGGACACCCTGTATAATATAAAAATAATTTTAAAAAGTAACCATACTAGACCCCCATATATCCCAAAAGTGAAACTTTTTGAAAGTCACGTATTTTGGCCACAATATTCCGTGCCGTATAGCGTGAATAACCCTGTATATGGGTAAATTCTGAAAAATAAGATTAGTTACTCGATAGCTGAAAAATATATTACACAAATTGGTGGTCTACTAAAACTTTTTTTTTTTATAAAATTTACACACCATAAAGAAAAATCGAAAACACTAGTATCATCCAAATACTTTAGGGTATAACCTTAAAAAAAAACAGATCCCTAGCTCTCTGCATTGCTGAGATATCACGAGATAAGTATTAATAATTGAAGAAAATGAAAATTTTAAAATTTACACAAAAAAACGATTTTTCGACCTTTTTGCGATTTTATTTTCCAACTCAAAATTTGAATCCGGCAGGTGATTTTACATATCCAGCTTCACTTTTTTTGTGTGTGTTTGAGAAAATATAGATTGTATAATTTAGGGGCGGTTGCTTCCCGACTGCTAAACATGTGCGCCAACCGGCGATTATCTGAGACCATAACGCAGCCATAAATTACAGGCAGATTAGATTAGGTGACAAGTTCTTTTCTCTATCTTTTTCCTCAGCATAAGACAGAGCACGCGGACCCTTAAACATTTGTCTTTTATTACAGTTGCACGAAAAACAGTGGTACGCCTCTTTCAAATCGAACTCAGCTTGAAGCGGGCGTCCAGCCTTAATATGCTGTATGAATAAATGATATAAAGTAACAAAATATTATTATATTGTGTTATAAAAAAAGTGTTCACAACTTTGAGGGTGAATCGTGTAGAATTTATATACCACAGCATCTAATAAAGCGAAGTAAATAAGATATTCATACACAGTACGTGCAATGAGTAATAGTAATAGCTAGGTATACTTTATTCAGTACAAATTAGTATACATTTCCTTTATTTAACAAAAAAAAGTCGTTTGAGTGATACTACAAGAAATCCAAAATTAAGCAATTAACACAGACGGAGTAAAAACTGCTGAATTTAGAGCAAAAATTTGTTTCTGTATTAATTTGTTTATATCCCAAGTTACATGATTTATTGATTTTAATGGATATGATATTGCCCCGTGACGTCATGGCAACATGCACAAGAGCAAACCTGTAATTCTACCATGGATGTAGTATCAAAAAGATGCGAGACGAGCTCTGTAGTTAACGAAATTATTTATTTCTGTTTACACACTACCATCACCAAAATGATTCGGCGAAACATTTTGTGACAGAAACTTTGGGTGCATATTGTCACTGTGGTGTTTTCGAATTTTCGCACGCCATCAATCTGGTCGATTTTGTCAAATAACCCTCTCCAAACGTCTGACAATTGCAACGTTCTATACTGTGAATGCCAAAAAAGACCATAACCATGTAGCTAGTTGGCCGTGGTTCCCATTTGTCCTTTTTGCTTATGGAGATAACGAGGCTATTTTTTGACAAGTGTATTACTTCGTCCCAGGGTCATGCAACTACACTTTAGTTTCGTCACCGACATACATAATCGAATAGCTTCCACATTTTCAAAAGCTAAGCTCGTGGAGGTGTACGTAATCTTCCATCGTCTTCGAGTACCTTATTTTTTCTTGTTCCTGAGATTCGCTTGAAGCCCAAATCTCATCAAATGACTGTTTACAGCATCGCCGTAAACTTCGTAAATCATGTAAGGAATATTCTACGCGTAAAGAATAGAACAGGAGAGAGTCTCCTTAAAAATAATATTTGTCCAAAGTGGTAACTCAATATGGCACCCGTAATGCATAGGCGTGCATAAATATTTTGTATAGGGTATATATACACTTCCCGTGTTATCGATAATCATTTAAAACAGGCTGTTAGTCCAATAAAAATTAAAGAAATATCGTGAGTGTATTATGTTTTCAATTCTTTTCTTCTTTTTAATATATTATAAACGGGTTTAAAGGAAATCTGCGTCAAATATATAACAAATATTAAATGACTTGGATATCTATGTTACGCCACTGAACACATAATCAGACATGTCAGATATATGAAAATAACTTTTTTAAAATTATTATTGCCTATGTTGAATGCCAATGAAATAACTTACCGATGAAGAGAAAAAGTGATATTTTATGTTCTTGCCGTTTTAGAACGACCACAAGCCACACAATTCACCATTATAGCAACACTAAAACGACATTTTTGACATAACAGGATATAACTGACCTCCCTTGAAGTGGTAACTTCCGTCTAAAAAATACCTATTCCCCCACCACGTTATTATCTCTCCTGTTCTATTCTTTACTCATAGGGAATATTGGTGGTAGATTTGTCCAGATTTATGGAAAATTTCACGTTTCGTTTTTTATTTTAATCGTCTGATGATGTGATGAAATAGCAGATGTTGTAAGACATGTGGTTAAAATAGCAACAATTGAACAGTGCCCGATGTACATGAAATGACGTCTTTTGGCTCAATGACATGAAAGGCGATGTTTCATGCGATTGCGCGTTCAGCCTTGGACTTAGATCTCTTGCGGTGTTATAGGAATAGTTTCAAAATATGTTCATGTCACCGCGCGCAACATAATATGTAACAGTGTTCAAGTTAAATTCAATCCTATACTAATAATCTCTAATCTGCACTGAGAATAATTAACTTAATTCAGTTTATGTGGTTATAATCATACTATAAGTGTTATATAATGTTGTACTTATGACAGATTTCTCTTGTCAGATTGGGACGTAGGTTTTTAAAATATATGACTCACCTGTACGAATTTGACCATCAGCTTGAAGAATAATTCTTGATCTAAGATTGTTTAGGACTAAGACTTGATGTGTTTCTGCAATGCCGAGTTCCCATGGTAAGCCGGCATTTTTAATACCTGTCCATGAACTAGCTCCTGTACCCCCATCATGTCCAGATACAGTAATATGTTCAGCTTTTCCCTTTGCAACACCTGCAGCTACGACTCCGACGCCAACCTTAATTTTTGTTTTGTTAGTATTGCACAAGATTACTTGTAAGACATGTAATACCTCAGAAACTAATTTAACAGATATTCTTGCATAGGGATTTGCACATTTTAAATCGTAAATAAGTTCAGCAAGATCCTCAATAGAATAAATATCATGATGTGGTGGAGGAGAAATTAAGCCTACACCTGGTACTGAATGTCTTGTTTTGGCGATGTCTTCAGATACTTTATACCTGTACAATAATTTAATAATGACTCTTTGATGAAACAAGAATATTTATTTACTAAATTTAAGTTTACCCGGGTAATTCCCCTCCTTCTCCAGGTTTAGCACCTTGTGCCATTTTGATCTGTAAATCATCGGCATGAGCTAGATAAGAAGACGTGACGCCGAATCTACCAGAAGCGACTTGTTTGATAGCGGATTTTCTTTTAGGATCTAAGTATCTCTCAGGATCTTCGCCACCTTCTCCTGTGTTACTCTTTCCACCAATCTGAAATTGTTACAGTACACGTTTTGAGGAACATCACGTTATTTTGCAAGCTAACATACTTTATTCATGGCAATAGCCAATGTTTCATGTGATTCCATACTAATTGAACCGAAACTCATTGCACCTGTCGCAAATCTCTTCACTATTTCAGAAGCAGGTTCAACTTCAGTGAGTGGTAAGGGTTGATCTAAGGTTCTTAGTTCTAATCTGCCACGCAATAAGCAATTTCTAACGGATTGCATTGTTGATTCTCGGAATTTATCATATGCGTTTTTGCTTTTCAAAACAGATGCTTCCTAAAGAATAACAACAATTAATATTATTTCACGAAAGAAGGCAAACGAGATGCTATATGAGGGACACTGCTAAAATTCGCGGAATCGAGTACTCTTTGCATTGCCAGCGTTCTACAATTGTCATATTCGTTAAATTTGACGTTTTCACCCCTTAATTCAGTTGACAGTTCGCTTTCAAACCTAGCAGTTTCGTTTCAGTAAAATTTAACAAAGTAATAATTGTGTGAAAAATGGAAATTTCGAATCGTGATTTTCGAGTGATAATCTTTTATGATTTTACGATACGGTTTAACGGCACAGCAATGTATGGAAAAACTTAATTCATTATTTGGGGATGAAGCACCATGCAAAACTATGGTTTACAAATGGTTCGCAGAATTTAAGCGTGGAAGACTAACGTTTGAAGACGATCTTCGTGAAGGTCGTCTATGAACCGCTGTTGTTGCGAAGAACATCCGATGCTGTTCGTGAAATGATTTTAAAAGATCGGCATGTGACATATAGCGAGATAAAGGCATCCTTAGGCATTGCGGCGAAACAATTATATACGATTTTATACTATGTTACATGTCAGGAAGCTATGTGGTCGATGGATTCCACAGAATTTCAAAGACGCGCACACACAGCCCGACAAACTGTCGAGTTTTTGACCAGTCACACCATCAAATTAATGACCCATTGCCCATATTCTCCCGATGTACAGCCCAATGACTTACTTCTTCTTATTCCGACACATCAAAAATAAAATGCGTGGCGAGCGTTTCTCATCGTCTGAAGAGGACGTTGAGACATATAAGTCACTTGTTTTGGAGGTACCTCGTTCAGAGTGGAAAAAGTGTTTTGACGATTGGTTCCACCCATATATATAATACTACTATATTGCGTGTGTTGTATCTTGATAATGTGTAAGTATTCGTCCCAACTAAGAGAGATAGAATTGGCCGCCTTGCGTGTTCTGCGCATGCGTCAACTCAAACTGCCCATTTTGAAATTTACGAAATGACAGATAAACAGAAAATATAATTATAACCTCTGATTTAAATTGACATCTATAACTATATATATTACTGAAAGCATACGCAAGGTTGTTTTTTTATTGAATTCAGTTTTACATTTTTGTGATTGAATAAATATTTATTGTTGTTTACTTCTTTTTTAAATTTAGAATGATAAAACCAAAAAACGTGATGAAGACTAATTTACGCCCATATGGTAGCAAAGAATATAAACAAACAGTTACTATGATACATTTGAATTTCTGTAGTGTATCTAATAGCACATTAATAATCAATACATTTTTCTTGATGTCTATGTCTCATAGACTGAGATGAGTAGAAATGAGACTTGCAAATAATTTATATTATTGCTTGTAAAAAAGGTATGTTGATGTTGTATTTGATTCAATAATTACATCCAAGTACAATTTCTACTTACGAAGTAAAAAATTAAATTTTATTTTATTTATGTTCGCAAATCTATTTTGTTTATACTTTCTTGGAATTAAAACAACAACAAATTATTATGAAATATAAATATTTGTATGAATTAATAGATACGTACACATTTATAAAATGATAAAAAAGATTTAGAGAATGTAACAATATCATAAAAACAGGCATACCGTTTGATGCCGTGCCTACCTTGCCGTTCATAACACTGCAGTATTTAATTCCACAATGTTGGGAAAAGTTCAGAAGAACTCATCACACATTGTCTTGGCAAAATCCAAAATGAATATTTTCTTTATACTGTACCATCTACAAGTTGTTTTAAACTAAAACATATTTTATTGAAAATTTAAATATAAAATACATTTTATCGCCAACCGTCAGTAAAGTGATGCGTTACCATAGCGTTTTACGGAGGTAAAGAAACACTTTATCGTACTGTACAATAAAGTACTTTACCTGCCGCTAATATCTGTCAGCGTAGCCATGACTGATGACTTTAAAAATAAATCGTTTGTCACTGTCATAAACTGACATAAGTTATTATATCTTTATTTCTTAAATTAACAATTTTCACGGTTGGCGATAAAATTTTGTATGCACCACGTCAGTAAAGTACCTTTACCGAACTCGTCTGTTACTCGCCGCGCTCGCTTCACTCGCTTGGCTCGTAAATCAGACTCGTTCGATAAAGTATCACTTTACTGACTTGTTACATAAATAACTATTGTATGTGCTTGATTATAATTTAGTGACAGAAATTACGATACATATTCAGCAAAGTACAAATTAAAAAAATCACTTCACTATCTTATAAATAATGTGTTCATCCTTCAAGTTATTTTCACAATCAGTGATGCATCATAGCATAAATTCCAATAACCGGCCCAAAATACCCAATTTCGGCATATTATTATCTCATATCATATGGGATCTGTGGATTCCGTGGTGGACATATCAAAATTCTTCAACTTTCTATGAACACATGTATGTTCTATTAGACATATACCAAAAAAATTAGAAGGTCATGGCAAAAAGATGGGTGTGCAACTCTGTAAGGTTTAATAAGAGCCTATTTATTACATATAAGCAATTCAAATATTTTAATATGTAACATAGTAATACAATTACCTAATTCAAGTACAATTTACTGTGTTATTTGCGTACATTTCTCCGATGTAGATGACAGTAATTCTAGAATACAAAAATACCACATTATCTAATTCTTTATTATTCTTGCATGTTGAGTTGAATAATTTTAGTGCTGTTATTATATCACAAATTATTGTACCTATAGAGGTGTTTTTCTTTCTATCTTCAAAGAAACACAATTGCAATGCAATTGAACTGACTGCGAGTTTTAGTTAATTAGTTTACAATTTTTACTATAACATAACCACAATTCGTACAATTTTTGACAAATATATTTCTGCGGTATGATCGTTTGTTTGTCTATGATTTGCCCATGATGCCACGACGATATTTCTTCATTCATTAAGGGAAATTAAATTATTTTTCCACATTTAACAAGGCACAATTATTAATTATAAGGAGGTTTGTCGATTTTAAAACTATTTATGCTTGTTTGACGATTTACAAACTTTAATCAAATATTTATAGTAATGAATCTATGTGATAAACAAACAGACCTAAATTTGAAAAATTATTTATAACGCATGCGCAGTTTGGACAATGCGACTCTTAAACGGCATAGCACAATATGTTTTATTTCACAACGTTGGAGCGAAGTTTTCCTTGTCTACACGCGATATAGTAGTATTATACCGTATGTGTCAATTTTCATTAGGTATAGGGATTCAATGTTTACATGCGATTTATACATATACAAGTAATATGTGGCAACGTGCCACCCCACAGCGTCCGTCACCAATCCCGGGAACAATCGACATCACAACGACTTTCGTCGATCTTCCCACTTCTCCCGACCAGATTTTACCTTCAATGTTAGCTGCGAACACGTTGCGATCTAGTCTGCAATGCCGTCTTATTACTGGAACGGGAAACATCAAATGGCCGCCGCGATTTCCTGATCTAGTAATTTATTATTATTTTCAGAATCCATTTTTATTTACCTTATTTTTAATTTTATTAGAATTACGCTTTTGTTTGTGTCATACAGCGTGAACGCAGCTTAATAATTCTCTGCATTTACTAAAAGGAAAAAGAAAAACAAATCCTTGTAACTCGTAAAAAGTATTTCTAAACGCATTACAAACACTCAACCCGGTGGTCGAAGAGTTACTGCTAACCACGCTAAGTTGTATTTACTTACGAGCATGCATCGGTCGCGCTGGCATTGGAAAGGAAAGAAGGGGTATACTATGTTGCCACATACTGTATGGATTAATCGCCTATGGCTAATGAAAATTGACACGTGCTGTATATATGGTTCCACCGAATGCAAAAGTGTATAGATGTGAAAGGGGAATATTTTGAGAAGCAATAAAAGGCTTTATAAAAGTTCATGCGTGTGTTTTATTTTATATCTTCCGCGAATTTTAGCAGTCGCCCTCCTACATATTAATTTTAAACATTTTACTAAGGTAGGCAAAATGAAACTAATAATTGCACATGCTAAAGTGTGAGGATTGGAATTTTAATAATGGTAGAACTGTTGTAAAGATATCATGAACCATAAAGAACCGTGTAGTTTATATCACACAATAGTTTATTTCTGAGAGCAAATGTATTTGAATATTGTTTTTGGAATTAGCAGAGTTGTCAAAGTTAAATAAAATATTATAAAGGAATATTTGGGTGCAAGAAAAACTGAATTACGATGATAAATTGATGAAAATGCAATAATGTGAAAAATCAAGTTTTACGAGCAATGGATCAAGCATGAGTCGTATTGAAACAAATATCCAGCAAAATGAATATAATGGCGAATCTTGTGTACGGTTGTGATGGTGTTATTCAAACTAAGACTATACTCCGAGAGAAAACTAGTGGTGCATAGTATGTATACTATATACTTTTCGAAGATGACTATCACCGAACTTTGTTGAGAAACAATCGGCAATATTTTATTAAGGATTCTCCTACAATCTTACAACAGGTGTAACAGGATCACAAGAGAGCGAGACATACACACGCGCACGGACGTGGAGAGGGAGACGGAGAATGATCATTCGAAAAATAACTTTTTCGTAATTCGACGAAAATGTTCATGATAGTTATTCTTTATTATACTATATATAAAAAGAGATACTATATTAAGTCCATGACAAGAAGGATCCACTCACTCTATATGGTTTATTGAATCTATAACCATCCTGAGAACTAATATCTACTACAATAGACCAAATAGAAAGGTTAGTAAAATACGTCAGCACTCGGAGATAAGGTCAGCAACTATCAAGTTGGTGCGAAGCAGGTGTTGGGGCAAATAAAATGAACAAAAATAATCATAGCTTCTACGATTGCCAATAAAATCCCTATATTTTAGTTATATTCCGAATCTGGTAGGAGCCTGTAATAAATGTCATTTAATAGTATATTACTATATGGTGGCCATAAATATCCATGTAATTGGTCTTAAGATGTTGGCAAATGTTGATATTAGAATTATTATTACTATTATCAATTATAAGCAAATGTCTTTTGGATTTAATATGTCAAAGGCTAAAGAATAAAATAAATCTATATACGTTGAATTGTAAATCAGGTAAAAGCGATTTGGGTACTTGTTTTTAGGAAGATACTTTAATAAATTTAGTACACCTATTATAACATAAATGTTAGGCAAAACGTTGCTAGAAATACCTATTTTGTACCAACAGTACATAAATAGTAGCCAACGTTAAAATTTCAACCCTTCTACTTTAGAATGATACTATATTTTAATAATCATATTCATTTATAGATGGGCGCCATGTGTTGGAAGCATTCGCGAATAGCCAGTGAAGAAAGTAAGTGATTCGCAACTCATCTACGAATACGCCCAACTAACATACACGCGCCCTTAGAACGAGCTTCTAAACGGTATGTATTATTGGATAAATTACCTGAAGCGCGGCAATACTTGCGGGCTCGTTAACATGCTTTTCACCACCAGCTCTATAATGATAATTACCAATGTCTTTTAAGATAAAAGTATCTGGAGCTGGTCGATAGGTGTCGTAATGACGTTCAAATATTTCAGCAGCTAACATATCCATATTCACTCCACCAAGTCTAGACGGGGTACCTAACAATTTCAATGATTAATTTGCGTATTCTAGACATGTAAAACGGCACCGTTACCTCTAAAACATTTGTC
This sequence comes from Amphimallon solstitiale, assembly GCA_963170755.1. NCBI lineage: Eukaryota > Metazoa > Arthropoda > Insecta > Coleoptera > Scarabaeidae > Amphimallon > Amphimallon solstitiale. The sequence continues at coordinate 696,869 of OY720679.1, read as the reverse complement.
AATAACATCTTCGGCTAATCCGACAGCTTCAAATATTTGTGCGCCTTTATATGATTGCAGTGTAGAAATACCCATCTTCGCCATTACTTTACTTATACCAGTTTTGATAGCTTGAGAAAAGTTCTGATAAACAACATCGTCGGTTAAAGCAGCATCCAGAATGCCTTCTTCTCTCAAACTTGCTGCCAACTCCATGGGAAGATATGGGCAGATGGCGTCTGCACCATATCCTAACAGCACGCAAATATGATGTACCTGCCTGGCTTCAGCTGTTTCTACTACAAGTGCTACTTTCATTCTAGAGCGCATTTCAATAAGATGATGATGCACAGCGCCTAAGGCTAACAAACTACTGATAGGCACTCGTCTCTCCCCTGCATTTCTATCAGACATCACCAAAATTTGATGGTTTTTGCTAGCTTGTTCAGCTTCTTCACAAATCGTGTCAATGTGTGTTCTTAAACCGGGTAAACCTTCGGATACATCATAAGTAGTATCAATTACGTATGTTGACCAATTACGATGTTTTAAATGTTTTAAAATTATTAGATCCGAGAGTGAAAGTATTGGTTGGTTTAACCATAGACGATGTACCTGTAAAATAAGTTTTCCTTTAAAATATACAGATTTACGCTCATCTAATAATTAATTAACGAAGGAGATACATGTTGAAACTGTATAATAGTAGAAAATTAAATACTACAATATAGCACACAGCTTCGTTAATATCTTGGAATAGGATAAATCATAAAATATATTACACATTTAGTTGACACATGGATAGAATACTTCTATCCAACAATTTAAAAGCAAAAAATAAAGTGTGGGCACCACGCGACTCTTATATGTATGTATGTGTGTGTGTTTGTTTCGAAGTTTTGTATACAAAAGTTGTTTCAAATTAAGTTTTAAATTCTTCTATGTTCTTAATACATCTGCGAGTAAAAGAGTTACTTCCGGGCCGAATTTTATTTTTTATGCAAGAATTGCTTCAAATCGAGTTGTAAATACATTTACACTTTTAATAAACCTGTAAGTATAGAAAGGTAACTTTCGACATATTTGTAAAGATCTGCTATAAGATAAGAGTAAAAGTGCTACTTCCAGTTCGAATTATGAAACTATTTAAAAATCAAGCTCTAAAACTTTTATATTCTTGATACACCTGCCTAGAAAGCATGACTTGCGAGATATTAGCAAAAACTGTTTTTCGATAAAAGTAAATGATCTACTTCCGGTAGGAATGTAGGTGTATGTACGATACCTACTTAGTTTATTAAATATTTTAATATTTTGATTAGCATATAACAATAGCTGATGCATGCAAAAATGCACAACATTGTCTACATACACACGGTAGAAAAACGCTCTTTAATACTTTTTCTACATATATCACGCTTTTTTTTGCATCCTAAGCACCCTATGAAAGTGATATTACTGAGTGAAAGAGCCCAAAACAGAGTTATAAGTTGTCGAAACTAACCTCTGCCATGAGCTTTCTGAGTAGTTCTGAACATGTGACACAAGGAATATAGTCTACTACGCAAATTGATCATGTGCTCCCTACATCTACATTTGTATGGACTGTAAATCCCAAAAATTAACAACATCAATTTCATCTGTACTCCGACCATTATACCTTACTAGATATTGATTCATCTCTATTATATGCCATAGTTCTGAACCCTATAAATTCTGTTTTTTTAATGTTATTATCAAATCCAATATCAACACACAAATAATACTAACTGTGTCAAAGATATAATATACCCCAATTTTTACATTACGGGTATTTTAATAGCGCAATTTGCGTCAATATTATTTGTGTGGTAGAGTTGAATGCATGGCTTAGATTAATCAAGACCCTTTGATGAAACTGGGTGGATGGTTCTAGGCTTAATTGTTCACATGTTCACTTTTACACATTTCTATTACATTATATCTCGCTAGTCATTGAAACTTTTTAAATGACAGCTTGCTGTCAAATTGTCATTTTATTATTATTATTAATTGTCTTTATATATTCCGCTGCGCCAATGGAACTCATTGCTTTTAATACATTTCGGCAAAGAATTTTGATACCGACGTATACTGGGTGACTGTTTAAGCTCGGCAACCGTTTATCGTACAACCTGGCACAAAAAATCTTGATAATAAAATGGACCACGTGAATTTCAACAAAAATGTTTTAAAGTTTTCAAAATGACTGCAAGGGGGCGCAATTCTTGAGATCAATTAAAAAGTCGATAATTTTTCATTAAATTCTTAAGATAGATTAAAATTTTTACTGGCAACATTTTCAAACGTTTTTATACAATTTTCAGCTGAAACTTTTTAATCTAAGTCCCATACGAAGGTAAGGGTAGAAGGGGATATGTATGCGTACAAAAGTCGGTATAATTTCGGTTTGCCTTAACGGATTTTAATGTTTCTGGGCTCATTAGATAGACAACTTTTCAAAGAATTGAATGTTATGTAGTACGAAATTACGTGGGCGCTGTTCTCAATTTATGTATATTACTTGTTTTTTCTTTAAAATTTTAAATAGAACGGTATATTTTTAATATCGTAATATTGAAGCACATAAAAAACTGAAGAGAATGATGAAAACCGGAAGTTGCTATCTTAACAAAGATATAGTCATAGGAAGACAATACAGAAAAATAAAAAACTTTAAATATAAATTTATTTATTTATTGCGAGTAAGAATTTAATTTTAATTTTAAGAGAGTCACTAGACAGTGTACAGTTCGATTTCACCTGAATTTTCATTATACTCTTCCATAAATGTATTCATTTTAATCTTCTCACCGATTTTTTAATTAATTGCATATGTTACCTTAGATTCTCCTTTTAAATGTTTTCAAATTCTCTAGCTATTTTTAAATTTCATGTCTTGTCTTTTAGACATTGAAATAAAATAATATAATAATAATAATAATAATAATAATAATAATATACAGGCTGTTTGTTCACTCGCTGATATAATAAAAACAGTATGTATATTTATGTCAAGTATATCGATATCCGAAAAAAAAATATTTCTTTTAATAATGCACCTACATTTTTTTAAAAAGTCAACGTTTTTATATTAGATAGTACACATTATGTTGAGGAACAGACGTGCAAAAATAAACACACATATGGTTTAAAGGTCGAGTGTGTGTTATGCATGTTCGCTTTATGAAAACACTTTCATTAGGGATGAAAAATTACTTACACAGCTACTTCTTCAGGTATCCGATTATAAAATAGTAAATGAAATAGTTTATCTTTTAATAGCGATTCAATATGTTTTGTTGTTCGTTTGTAATGCACAATTACAGCAAATGTTCAAAATTCTCACCATTCTCTTGAATACATACTCTGGCGCGTCGTATAAGTGACTCACGCACACTTTAAAACAAATCGCGTTCACGTATACGATCCGTTTCCATAATAATACGTTCACGTAATTCGTCGATATCGTTGACTTCTGTCCTATAGACTCGCTCCTTCAAATACCCCCACCTACTTTTGTACGCAGGCATCCACCCTCCTCTTCGTATGGGACTTAGATCAAAAAGTTTCAAATGAAAATTGTATAAAAACGTCTAAAAATATTGCTAGTAAAAATTTTAATCGACCTTAATCTAGAATTTAATGAAAAATTATCGAATTTTTAATTAAGAGGGGCGTTTACCTTTCGAAAACTAAGGCATCGCCGTTTCGCGTTTTTTGAATTTATTTTGTAATTTTAGATATTGGGTTAGTGGTGCAAAAGGCATCAATTTATAATGTCAAGGTTTTTGTACTAATTTATTTTCTTAAGAAAGTTATGTGTTTTAGAAATAACCACAAAACTGCATGAATTTGATTAATGTCTACTAACTAAGGCTGGTACACAAAAGAAAAAAAACGACCTCTACGCGCCAGCTGCACAGTTGATGTACGATATAAAAAAAAATCAAATTTATGTAATTATTTTTAAAGATAAAAAACATTAAACAGTAAACATTGTCACACACATTTTACACGAGGTTTTTCGCGTCGTCTATCCCCACTTTACGGTATCTCTACCGGCCCTACTGAAGACGAAAATCTATCGGAATAGGTCGGCTATTGCAGACTTAAATGCGAGTGAGAGTTTAATTACAAACTGTCACTGGCATTTAAATGTCATATATACCTATAATATTCGAGTGTATAATAATATAACAGTTATGGGCAAGCGAAAATTGGCTTATTATAAAACAACAATAACATCAACAGTTCCGTAAGTACTCATTCTTTATACATTATGTTTCCCATCTATAGTATTCCTTAATCTATGAATAAAACCGAAGCGCTGTAATGGAAACCGAATATTGTGTAGCTCCACTTACTCGCACTCCTTTGCGTCTACTCGCCCCGCGAGTAATATAAGTTGCATAAGTTTCTATTTGTTGGTAAACGCCCGTCTTAATCTTGAGAATTGCGCCTCCTTGCGATCATTTTGGAAACTTAAAAATATTTTTGTTGTAATTCCAGTGGTCCGTTTTACTATCAATTTTATACACCGAGTATTTCGATAGTTTGTTGTGTCAACTAAATTTTAGGTACGAATTGTGATAAAAAATGATATGAATTTACTAACTTGACTATTTGAACAAATTTATTGGTAAGACAATTAAATAAATCCATTCTATAATGGTTCTAATGCAAAGAATATAGGTACTTACTTGCTTTGGAGATGGTTCCAGAATGTTTGCTTCTGGACCAATCGGACATTGCAGAGACATAACAACTTTTTCTCTGAATGGATCAATAGGAGGATTGGTTACTTGTGCAAATAGCTGTTTAAAATAATCATAGGCTAGAGGTTGAAATTGTGACAGACACGCTAAAGGTACGTCGTTTCCCATACTACCCAAGGCTTCCTTCCTATAAGTGCATTTAAATTAAGTTTACAAATGTGAAAACTATCCTAAGCTGCACCCCTACAATACTATCGAGGTAAAAGTGATCGATTCGAATTTTACTGTATTATTTAAACAATAATTAATATTTCTTACTTATTATTAATCATAGGCAGAAGAAGCATTTGAATAGTTTCAGTCGAATATCCAAATAATGATAACCTTTTGTCAGACATTCCACTTGGTAAGTACTCCGGTTTTAGGGACACATTAGAGTCAATGTGCACTTGTCGCAATTCATCCATACTTATCTGTATAATACATACAGCGATATTAATACATAAATAAATTAAAAATATGCAATGAGGATGAAGCGTGCTAAATATGAAATGTCGCTTGGTTATTGGTGGAACACAATTAGGAAATAAAGAATACTGTAAAAATTAATAAAAACACGTATTTTAAAGTTGTATTTCCGCCTCATGACCAAGACGGATATTTCTTTTAAATGCTGCTACATAGAAAAAGGTGTTATCACATAATTCATATTTTTCGAAAATAGGGACACTAGGATGAGCCAGATTACATTAAATACCGTTTGCATCTTAGATTTGCAAATATAAATGAAAGAAATGTGTAAAATTAGTCCATCTATCTATCTTTTATTACTATAACTCTGAATACTAATAAAGAAATAAGTAAGCTTATACACACTTGCAAAATAGCACAGCACAACATCATAATTAATAGGCCTGCGTAATATTTTAGGAAGGACTACATTCTTTAACTACATTTGTTAGGTATAGTACGCCCGCTTTTTCTTTCAATGTGACTATCGTTTTAAGATAACTAGTTAATACTGTACTTTTCCTCTTACTTAATAATTAAGAGTTTTAGTTGTAGTACAAGTGAAATATGCTTTGCTGGAAATAATATTAACAAAGATTATTAACATACTATAAATCTACGTTATTACGTGCGCCAATATATTGTTTAAGTTTTACCTCTTCTAAAAGAGTCTGTGGGAATCATAACCTGTCGACATGGGATATTTATGAATTTGAATTTATTAGCGATCACATTTGCTACAATCCCTTTTAAAGAACTGCCTCAGAATAATGAGTATGTTTGTTTGATATTTATTTAAAAACAAAGCATAAAAAATCGATATTTATACAAAAATGATTATTATTGAAAGAAAAAGCGATCACGTTCTATATATTTTAATAAAAGAAAATAATTACAAAGCTCTTTAACTATAGGATTAGGAATTTCAAAACACACACCACTCACCATCTGTAGCCGCCAACATGCAAACAGACAAATAAAACTTATTATTATCGTTGTACAATTGAGATATCCAGTGATTTTTATGGTACAAAATGAGTGAGTTATTGCAACCATTGTTTTAAAGTACCTGTTCTTTGAGCCACTGACTATGTGGTCGAGATTGAGCGATCTCTTTCTTCAATTGAATATCTTGAATAACTCTTTTCTCTTGGGTGTCCACGAGCAACATCCTACCTGGTTTTAGACGACTTTTGAATATGACATCTGCCGGATCAACATCGTAAACACCCACCTAAAAAGAAGCCGTAATTTAATCACACAATAGTTCCAGTCTACGTATAATGCATAGTGTTTGGACAACAGGATGCTATTATATTATATTTATTAGTATAGACCGGACACTTGATGACTCATCGCCCATGGGCGCACTATTGAAATTATTTTCTATTTTTAAAGAGTTTTAATTTTATTTATATAATTGGATAACAAGTGGGTGGTGATTTATAAAATACAAAATACGTTATAATTTGTTCATTTTGTAGTTCAAATTGAGTAAAGGAGTATTAATATTTACTAGTAATACTTTCTCAAGGCTCTCTTCTGTAGGATTTGTTCTCTTTGAATGAAGTACATGCTTGTAGATAGAAAACGTCCTTTCTACATCGCAACTGGTTATAGGTGCATACTGGAAATATTCTTTTATTTCAGCGTATTTAGCAGTTGCATTTTGTGTCATTGTCCCCATACGTAATTGCCGCATTGTTATTAAATCTGGATTTCTATTAAAAACTGCGTCTAACTTTTGTCGAAGGCCACATCGGAATACTTTTGAAATTATTAATAGCCATATCTAATGTGGTTAATCCATGTCTTAATTTGAGATTTCGATTTTCAAAATATGTGATTAGTTTAGGCGAGTTTCCAAAGTGTTCCTGAAGGGATAACAACTGTTTTTTTTTATTTGGGATTTGTGATAGTTCCTTGCACTCAAAAATACTTTGAGCATCGTTATTTAAACATGCAACGAAATTTTGTAAACTATGGAAATTCTCTGCATAAAAACTAGTAGCTGTCAATCTAGTTATTACTGGCGAGGGAGGCAGTGACAAAGATGAAAGTTTTTACTGTAAAGAGCTACTCTCAATGGTGCTTTTCTGAAAACATTTTAAAAGCGGATACAAGTCTTATCAACTTCCGGATAGGTGTCTCTGATATATAAACAGATTCTGTGGAGAGTATGTGCTACACAAGTAATAAGCAGCATATAAGGATATGTTTCCTTTAATAGTCTGTCCGTTTTAAGATATATGTGATATTGCCACTAACAAATAAAAGTATTTTTTCCTTGTACCTGTCGTCCCGAATGAAGCATTTTGTGCAAATTCTTGTCAATAGTTTTAGCAACTGTTTCTACATCAACTGTTATATGGAATACTGTATGTACTACACCAGCTACAACATTTACCACACAGCGTCCTAGTATATCGACAGTTTCGTCGGCACCTATCCATAAGTACTGATTTGAAAGCTGTCTTCTAATGCATTCGTGAAGCACTTTGAAACAAGATATTTGCGTAAGGTGGATTCATCAGGAACATTTCGACCAGTATATTTTAGGAGAAATGTTTTCAATGTGTGATTGTCAAGTTTATTAAATGAGATATTAGCCGCCATTAAAGTTTCACAGAGTTCTTCGTTAAAATTGTCAGCTTCCAACGGGTCCAATTTCTGTGTATGTTTCAGCGAAGCTAAGTGACGTGCGTCTTTTGGCATTCTGTAACGGTATTTTACAGACTTTGCAATAGACTTCGGAATCACTGACAATGGAGGACATACAATCAGTATTACCCATAATCCAATTCGCCATTGTTTCACGATGCCATTCTCGACGTTATTCCATATCATATTTGAAAAAGTAACATAAACAATGTTCTAGATCTATATAAATGATAACTAAAAATGTATGCGTATGTTATTGAAACTTATCGAAATCCAGGACACACTTACGTCAAGATAATTCGGACAAGTAGATTCAATGAAACAATATTAAACAGGAACTATTACAAACATTACGAAGTATGTAATTAGCAGTCAAAACAATGAATAAATAAAACTAAGTCCCCGTACTTTATTTATCTTACGAAATATAAGGTAAATAGAAAATATCACCCTTTCTACCTACGCCGATGAAGAAAGATATTTAAGAGTAAAATCGACTTTTTTGTTGCCTTTCCCAACAACAATAGATGTTGCAGTTCACCATATGAATAGTGCTATTCAGTAACTGCGTGATGTTTACATTATTTCTTTGCTCCGTCGTAATTTCAACCTGGTGCGTCCGGTCTATATTTATTACATTGGCTCTGTCATTTTGCGCTAGAATTGCTAGATGGGTGCAGCAACGAATTGGAAAGCACATGTAAGGGAAGGGAGTTGAAAGGCAGTTTTTGGAAAGTTTTACATAACATTTCAGGCTATTTTCACATTCGTCGTCGTTGTCTATGCAATACAAACAGATGTTTCCATTCTTTCCAAACTGAAGGTAACTTATCATTCAATTATACATCCAGGGACGTACTTATAACTTTTTGATGGGGGGGGGGGGGGTCTAACCACCGATTTTGCTTTTCTTACGCTGTGAGTTTTTTCCATTTTTTTATTGACTGGATTTATCTATTATTATTATATATTAAGAATTATATCAACTTGTAACTTACATTATTTACTATTTTCTAACATGTTAATCACGTTAGTTTAACGTTTGAATTTATGTTGATTTGCTTTTTTAATCCTACATCGCATTTGTCACTTATTTCTTCCCATACCTACTTTTTTCCCATTGCTTTTTGTTTCCTTACTTTTTTCTTTTTCACGAGTGTTATTAAATATACAAGGACCGTTCAAGTTTTATTGATTTTTAAAATAAAATTCTATTGTTCTTTCCTGTTGCTCCATGGTCTTCTTGTATGTTTTGGTTAGTCACCAGGATAGGCCACCTGTGTGTGAAAAGTGCCCCTGTGCATTCCTTTCTACCTCTGTGTATCACATTCTTACCAAACTAAAACTATGAGTTCTTGTTGTACTAAATGTAATGAAGATCTTGACCCTGATAATGAAATCGCCTGTGATTTGTGCAAGGGAATGATACACACAACCTGTAGTGGATTGTCCAGGTTGGAGGTGCAATGTCTCAAGAGTAAAGTGCGTAAGATAACATACTACTGCGTGATATGTTCTGATTTTAAAGCACAACTTGCAAAATTAAACGATCTGAACTCTGTGGTGGCCTCTCTCCAGGCAGAAGTTCGGGCCTTGAAGAGCGAACGTGTCTCTGAACCATCAACAACTTCGATTGGTGATCTGGATTCATCATTTATGGAAACTATAATTAATGAGGTTTCCGATCGTAAAAGGCGTAAAAAGAATATGATTATCTTCAATTGTGCTGAGATGGAAAATGTTAACAAACCTGATCAGATTGCTGCCGATTCAGTGTTTGTTGGAGAAATCTTTAGAAATTTGAATATCAATGTCGAGCAGGTTAGTCCGGTTAGACTTGGTAAATATGATCCTTCTCAACAACAGCGTAAAAGGCTTATAAAGGTTACTCTGCCATCTCCTGAACATGTAACAATCGCCTTGCGTGGAAATACTAAACTCAAGAAGCAGGCAAAATTCAAATCAGTTGTCCTCGTCAAAGATAAGACTCCGTTTCAGAATTCACTATTCAAGACTATGAAACGTAAACTTGATGAGCGTATTGCTGCTGGTGAAACAAATATCCACATAAAGCACTTTAATGGCGTCCCTAAAATTATACAGCGTACCAGGTCAGAAAACTAGAGTCGTCCAGCAGCTAGACATCTCCAATGCGCATATATTACCAAAACGTGCGCGGTTTGCGTTCGAAAATTGCTGAAGTATATCACTCCAGCTTCGGATTTGTTTGTGATTTTGTTTTTTTGTCTGAAACCTGGCTTACTCCGGATATAGACGATTCTGAACTTTTTGGTGTAGGCTGGACTGTGCTTAGGAACGATAGGCATCATGATATGGTTGGAAGATCTACTGGTGGTGGCGTATTGCTTGCGGTGCCTGGCGTTGTTCCTGCTGTATTGTGCGATAATTCTAACCTGACTGATTTAGTTCCGTTGGTGGACATTGTCATGTCTAAATGTATTATTTCTTCTTTAACTATTTATCTTATTAGCATATACATACCCCCGGACCTAAACATTAATGATTATGAATTATTTTTTGATGCATTAGCTTTAAGTTTGTTAGATAGAAAGGTCATAATATGTGGGGACTTTAATTGTTCTAAATTTAATGCGCGTGGCAATTTAAATGATCACAAATTTATTTCTATACAAAATTTTATGAATGTTTTAAACTTATAGCAATATAATAATGTGTTGAACTCTGATAATAAGATATTAGACTTAGTCCTGACTAACATTAATTCACCTAAAGATAGATACCATCCAGCCTTAAACATTACTTTGTGTATGCGTTGATAATCATACAAAGAATTTTCCTTCGAATAACAATTAGGTATATAATAGTTAAAATGTGAAACATCTATATCAGAAGAGTTACTTCCCACTACAAGAGTGTGTTACTGTGTTCAACTGATATGCCAGAAATATTTAGTATTTATAGGCATATAGTCTTATTTATTTATTTAAATAATCACACTCTGATAATATTGTCTATATTTAAAGTACACTTACTTCACTGGCCATAACCATAATATTATCTTTAGTAATGTAGAAACGAGATGGCCTTAAACCATTACGATCTAAAACAGCGCCTATATATCTTCCGTCAGTAAATGATATTAATGCCGGGCCATCCCAAGGTTCCATTATGCAAGCAGACCATTTATAGTAGTCACGTTTTTCTTCGGACATAGTCGGATCATTTTGCCATGCTTCTGGAACCATCGTCATCACGGCCTGCAATCAAGTGTATAAATTTGTATTTTATAAGTAAGTTTCTTTTTGTAGTTACCTCTGGTAATGTTCGTTTTCCAACATGAACCAAAAATTCCAAAACACAATCTGCCGAACCACTGTCAGATAAATTAGGTTCGACGACCGGATATAATTTAGTTAGTTCATCTCCAAATACTTCGCTCTTCATGACACCTTCTCTAGCTTTCATATAGTTCACGTTACCTCTTAGCGTATTGATTTCGCCGTTGTGTGCAAGTATTCTAAAATGCAGAGACGAGATGTTATAGTGTTTGTATTTAATAATTATAGTTTTAGATTGTTAAAGCTAAATTTAATGTTAATGTTGTAGCGGATAACTCGTACAATTACATTTAAAACTAGAATATTAATACTAGATGTTTAACAATGGCCAACTTACAACAACATACGGTTTTAAAAAGTTCAGGTCTTTTTAATATATAAAATTGTAAAGAGCAACCAAGCAACAGTAAAATGTTCTTATTTTTTATTAATGCATTCTAGTCCCAGCTTAATTGACATGAGAAAATTATTTTTTTTTGTACATTTGGTAATCATTAAATTATGCCCGTAGATAGCTATATGAGGTAGATATTTACCAATATACAGCAGAAAAAAAATCCGTAGTGCTGATTATTGCATAAAAAAGGAGATATTCGAGCATCAGTTTAGGGGTTTAATATACACCCTCATGATTTCTTTAATTTATATTATTTATATTATTATATTGAGGTATATCCTTTAAACTGAGAAACTGTTGCTATCAATTTTGTGAGCAATTAAAATTTTATAAATACAGAATGTTTAGTACACTAAATTGACCAACATATGTATATGAAGTTATTTGGAACTGCTCTATTCTGAAATCTTAACTAACTACAGAGTTACACAGTTTCCGCTAATATCAGACGAGGATAATAGTTATCTTAACTAAAGGACGTGTACAAGAAAAACGAACATTCTACCAACAGTTTTCTTTATCAGTATGCTACATAAACTTGTTAAAAAATTTGAAATATTTTGTAAATGTATGTGGCATAAGTTCTCAAGATGAGCAATTTAATATTTAACTTGAGTTTTCTTAACTTAACTAACGAACCTATAAAATTTCGAGTTTGGAAAATATGGAGTGTAAAATTTATTTTCCAGTCATTAAAGCTATGCCTAGATTTGAAATTTACATTTTAGGTATTATTTAAAGAAGTAGCTCTTGATATAATGTAGGTAGTACCTAATTACATAAATATTGGATTTCTTTTTGTTAATTGTCTGCATGCAACTGCCACTTCTAAATTTTTATTACTTGTAAGAAAATATTGCATTTATGAAGTTCTTCTTGTACATTTTTGATTTTCAAAGACAGCTTTTAAATTACAAAGTACATTTTTTTAAAAACATGTAAATTGACGAGGAGTGAGGAGACAAGTTAAGTTTTTTTTGCATGTTTTAATATCTTGAGTTATAAAAACATATTAGGCATTTTTTTCGCAACATAGGGTTTTGAAGTACGTTTTTGGAGTCATTTCCCATTCATTATACGCTCGTGAAATTTCATAATTTTAAAGCGATTTCAAATTGTTGGTTATATATCGTCGCATTAGAGTAAGGTTCTAACTACAACTATCGACATGCTAAAAAACATTTAGCGCAATCTCTTGGCCAACAAAATGAACTAAGATACAGAGTTCTATCTGGAAATCTGACCTTGCAGGTTAGACTCAAGATTTGGACAAATACAAATATGGTCCAAAGTTCTGAAATACTGATTGTAGTAATAAATCGTGAATCGAAAGCACAAAAATAATGCTACAAACTGGAAGCCTAACATAAAAACAACAAAAACATCAGCGTAGTGAAGAATATATGGGCAAAAGACAAAAATCTGTGAACGCAAGAAAGATTATCAGCAAAAAGAACTGACCCTGTTCAGAGAGTCGTAACTTGAAATATCAGGCGCAAATTTCTGATGAAAAGTTATTGCTTGTTAGGATCTATTGGACAAGGGCGCAAACTCAAAGAGAAAAATAATAAAAGCAGCAAAACGAAAGAAGGACCATCTCGTCGTCAGTTCTCGTACACTGCTGTCAGAAAATCAACAGAAAACTTTTAAATCGTTTTTATGTGTGATGGAAATTTATGGTTTGCACGAAAAGTTGTGCCATGAAGGTGGTGAAAACTTTGTTCTTTTTTCAGTGTACTGTCACATTTTTGCATTTTGACAAATAACCGGTGCTAACTGGTGCTACAAAACATTTTACTGATCACCAATTACATTAGAAAATTTATCTCCTTCAAAGTACTCTCCCTGCCGATCCCTACAACGCTCCATACGAATTTTCAATTGTTTAAAGCAGTGCTGAAGTCCGCGTATTGCATCCGTCACTTTTGCTTTCACCGTTTACACACATTGTTAAATCATGTCCTCTTAAACTCCGATTGGACCTTAGGAAATTAAAAAAAAGTAGGAGGGGGGGCAGGTCTAGTGAGTACCGAGGGTGGTCCATCACAGTGATGCCGAATTTCGCAAAGAACGCCTTCACAGACAAGGTGGAATGGGCTGGCGCATTGACTTTGAGAAGCATACAGGACTTGTTCTTCCACAAATCGGGTCTTCGTCTCCTCACTAGTTCATGAAGGACAGACAGAACCTCGACGGATACTAGACGACGATTCTTACGGAATAATTTACCATTTTTCTGTATGTTTTCGTTCGTTTTAGATGTTGAGGGTCGTCCAGGGTGCGGATCGTCTTCGGTCATTTCACGTCCCTCCTTAAACCTTTTAATTCACTCAAAAATTTGTGAGCGCGATAAGCCTTTATTTCCGTACACTTCCTTTAACATGGCATGAGCTACTGTAGCAGTTTTTCCCAATTTCACAAGAAACTGTAGGTTAACTCGTTGCTCCATCTGAACACTAGCACAAGGACCTGAACGGGCGATTGTTACAGCGAAATTGAGCGACATACAACCGTGCCCATCGAGTTCAGTGTGGGGGATGCATAGCAGGCACAAACATGTTCAAACCTGCCGCGGCGCGCTCGCGGTTTGCCTGTAGCAGCACCAGTTCTGTTATTTCATTGCCACACCTGCTATATACAGGTGCCCCACCGAAAACGAAACAGGTGGATTTTTGATCAAAGAGGGACATCCTTCCATCATATCTTCAATTGTGATACGTCATTCCTCTCCCCTCCATCACTCTAACCATTACAATGTAAATAGGGATACATCAATACTAAATGCGATACATCATTGAAAAGGTAATTGTACGGAGAATTCAGCAATGTGATTGTTGGTTGCGCTATTTTTGATTTTAGCGCCCTCTAGCGGAAAAAAAAAGGTTACGTATTTCACAATGTGACACATCATTTCAAAGCTAATTTTATTAGCAATTTACTGCACAATTGAAAAAATTTAAATAATCGAAAAACCTTGCAGAGCTCTAATATTAGAAACTACGAACTTATTAGTTTACAAAAGACGCTGACAGTCTGTACTTGAGAATGATGACAAATAAATGTCAAAAATATTACGTATTTAGTTGCTAATAAAATTAGCTTTGAAATGATGTGTCACATTGTGGAATAAGTAACCGTTTTTTTTCCCGCTAGAGGGCGCTAAAATCAAAAATAGCGCAACCAACAATCACTTTGCTGAATTCTCCGTACAATTACCTTTTCAATGATGTATCGTATATACTACTTTCCCTATTTAAATAAATAATTGTAATGGTTAGAGTGATGGAGGGGAGGGGAATGACGTGTCACAGTTGAAGATATGATGGAAGAGTGTCCCCCTTGGATCAAAAATCGACCTGTTTTTGCGTTTTTTCAAAAAAGTTTTCTCCTTCGAGATATTCAATCTGTTCCGTTTTCGGTGGGGCACCCTGTATAACTTTACAGGTTACTTTTCTTTAAAGAAAACAGTGTACTATCTGGTGTACCGAGGCACATCAAGGTCGAAGTGGCAACTGTATAGTAAGTGCATTTCGAAAAATACACGATCGCCTATTGGATAATCATAATACATATTACAAATATGATTACTTGGTCGAAGAACAGAAATGCACTAATTTCTTACGCCGTAATGACCTGTTTAAAGAAGTATCGCGAGTAAGAAAGTTTAGCAATGAAATATTCTATCCCCGGGCATGGTGCAATTCATGATGTGTATAATGTCCATAGCAATGCGGAGGTACCCATGAGATAACTATTTCATGGATTTAGAAAGCTGCGCCTCAAAGTTGGACTACAAAGATGTTCCATTTTCTAAAGTGTCTGTTTTGCGATTTTCTCAAAGCATTTCTGAAGTTAACAATTGGACGATACAGTTCTAAATGCATTTCTCACATACACGTATGCACTGATGGAAGAATTCAGGGTAAGTGGGGGGTTATATTTTTTTTAACCGACATTAATTCTTGTTTCCAAAAACTATGATATATTAAATCTTCAAGGCGTTATACCTCAAAACCACAACTCTGTTACTCTAACACGACGATATGTAGGTTTAAAAAAATAAATATAGCAAATAATCTAATATTAAACCAACCTTGTACTTGCCAAAGTGGCTCGTTGAAGTAGCATGATGCGTTTTCAAATTGCCTATTGTTTATTACCGTCCATAAATACATTCATTGTACTACGTCTACAAAACATCAAAAATTTAATGATTTTGATAGTTGTCATCTTAAAGTGTCTGACTGAATTACATCATAATTTATTTTCAAACAATTGGACATTCTGTATTTATTGATTGAACGTGAGTAACTGAGTGATACAAATATTTTTGACATTCGAAGAATATGTACGCACATTGTGTGTGGCTTTAATTAATGGACAAATTATTTCATCCATTATTAGCAAACTCAAATAATATATCTAACCATAAAGTTGATAGTGTAATCTTCCTGCATTGTTCACACCTTCTTCGATAACAGTACATATAGTAGTTTTCTCTTTACCGACATGGTTGGGCTTGTCGAAAAGATTTTGTACACCCTCTTTTACGTTTATTGGTTGTAGAATCTAAATATTGAATTTTGGATATAAGTTTTCTGTAGATAAATTTGAACTATGTTGTGGTGCAGTACTCGCATTACTACTTGAACTACTGTCTGGAACATTTTCAACATCTAAAGAAGAAATGGGTTGGAGTCTAAAATCTTCGTCATTAGATGACGAAGACACTTCGTTCTTCATCACGCGATCGTTCATCCGACAAATTGTTCAGTATTTCTAATAATTCAGCATCGGTGAGACCATGTCTTCCACTCATATCAATTTCAAGAGAGGCCCAAACGATACACTATCAACGCCAGAAACAGGTAAATCTAACTGAACAAGTCTGAACATATGACAATCAAACGAACTGCGCCGGCGCTGTGGTATTTGCGAGTGTTGGTCATAATGACCGCACTTGGTCTTCCTAGGTATAAGTGTTTATAAATAATAAAGTATAAACCTGACAGGGCCGTAATTTGAAAAACATGCAAAACCAATAAAAAGATTAAAAGTTTTAAATTAGGAACGTGATACTTTCAGAGGTATAGATTTTAAAGAACTATGAAATGGTGTAAGGGTCAAATTGACCGCAGTGGTCGTTCTAGTGTTAACGCATGTGTATTCGGTTAAAATCGAAAACTTGAGTACCTCTGGTGTTTGAAGGAAGAACTTACTTATGTAATTTAATTGTAAATACAGACATTAACGATAAATTAGATGACGAAGACACTTGTTCTTCATCACTCGATCGTTCATCCAACAAATTGTTCAGTATTTCTAATAATTCAGCATCGGTGACACCACGTCTTCCACTCATATCAATTTCAAGAGAGACCCAAACGATACACTATCAACGCCAGAAACAGGTAAATCTAACTGAACAAGTCTGAACATATGACAATCAAACGAACTGCGCCGGCGCTGTGGTATTTGCGAGTGTTGGTCAAAATTACCGCACTTGGTCTTCCTAGGTATAAGTGTTTATAAATAATAAAGTATTAAACTGACAGGGCCGTAATTTTAAAAACATGCAAAACCAATAAAAAGATTAAAAGTTTTAAATTAGGAACGTGATACTTTCAGATGTATAGATTTTAAAGAACTATGAAATGGTGTAAGGGTTAAATTGACCGCAGTGGTCGTTCTAGTGTTAACGCATGTGTATTCGGTTAAAATCGAAAACTTGAGTACCTCTGGTGTTTGAAGGAAGAACTTACTTATGTAATTTAATTGTAAATACAGACATTAACGATAATTTTTGTATGTATTATGATACTTGACAGATTCGATATTACGCCCAGCAACGAAGAAAAAATACACCTACAGTAATTATCAAATTGGTTCGTGTAAAATTGGCTTGAAAAGCCTAGAAGCATTAGTAGTTAATATAAGAAACAAATGAAAAAGTAAGCAAACAAAGAGGTTTAATAATATAAAGAACTTATCGCCAGTATCACATTAACTAATCCCGTCATTATAATTTTCATTTTTAATACTAATTTCAAAGCCACTACTTCTGCTACCGCTAAATAAATGTATACATTTGGTTAACGTATACATATAACTTTGACAAAGGAATCACAACTTTAAATATATAGAGAGTGTTTAATAAACATACAACAAAAGTTCGAGGGGTTATTTCCTGGTATTTTTGAAAAAGTTCAGCAGGGAATGAGGATTCTTGAATCCTAGCTGGATGTAGTTATTTGCAACAGTTCTTGTAGCTTACGAAGCTTTATATGTAATTTTTTATAGTGAGGTGTAGTTTTCGTCGGAATTTTTTTTTCGATTTATACGAGTATCTTCGATACACAGCGGCTTTTCAAAAATTGTCAAAGGACAAAACATTCTTAGAATAGTCCGGGAAATAATCCCTTGAATTTTTGTCGTATGTTTAATAAACATCCCGTATAATAGTAAAATAATTTTATATTGAATGGCGTTAACATTTTTTGCCTTCTAATTAATTACGTAATAAATATATTACGGTCAGATATACTATTTATTGCAACTGACAATATTTTTAAGTACTGTTCAAACTGATCAAAAATATATTCATGAACGTGTATATTCTCAGTTTCTGTTCCCTTATACAACAAATGCTTGCTTTCTTAATGGACAAATGAATAGACAAGATAGTGATAGTGACAGAATAACTGACATTAAACAAATAAATTGGGCATAAAAGTACACAAATCATGTTATTTTTATTATATTTAATAAACTAACACTTATCGCGTTTGCCATCGTCTAGAGCAGTGATTTTGTTAACCTTTCGATATGAGCGTTGCTCTGTCCTGACAATATGCGTCAGATATGCTAGACCTCCTGCGCACTAGGAAGGGATACAGAGAAGATTCTGCAAGCCATGTGTAGTCCGTGAATCCACTATATTTGACGATCGACTACCTATGGCAGCGATGCTGTTTCCAGGGCGGAAGCGGCCCCAGGTTCAGTACCAGGCAGCGATCTAGACAACTACTCGGTTAAATTTATGAATCTGTTAGAGATGCGCATAGCTTCCACGAAGTTGTACACATAATCGTCAGAATCACCTAACAGGTGTGAAAAACTACTACAATACGAGCATTCTGTACAAATTTATATTGATTTTAAAATTAATCAACCATTACTAATTGTACGATGAAATGTTTTTCAAACGATATGCTGGATACATCATTCATTTCGAAATTTACGCGAAAGTGAAAATAATAATAAAAAATGATAAATATAAAATGTTTTTAACGTTAGGTAGTAGGTACTAATTGAAGGAATACTGAATTAATAAACTTAATGAAATATAATGTTACAGATTGGTATATAAGAAAACCATTTATAAAAAGAAGTTTTCCGATATAATTGGCCATTAGTTTCAAATTATTTGTATTTCCTGTATTGATATACATTTATCAGATAAATTCTTAGTAGCAAATGAATAATAAGGAAATATTATATTTAGTTAATGCATTCACAAAAAATTGAAAAGCATTTAAACTTGCTGGTTACTACATTTTGTCACCAAATATTCCTATGAGGGGTATGAAATATAAAAAAAGCATTAGGAGCTATTTTTTAAGCAACTGGCTATGGCGGTTACGCATGAACTGTATCTGACAAATGCGTGGATTGAGTAATTCGAAAGTGACCACTGCTAGCCCTATGCCGAGATGAAGGGGTGACGGTTTAGGCAATGATTGAACATCTCATATATGAAAAAATCATATGCTACAAAGCCTAGAACGTAGTCACAGATTAGATTGTCTCACCGGTAACGACTACGGCAAAAGTAATACAATAAGATAAGCACGTTGAATATGCTAGATACCCATATAGTCTTACTCGACAACCAAAAATGTATAATGTAGAAATCACCGCTAGACAAGATACGAGATTATATCAAAGATAAAAGCCATATATATATATAAGACTACTATATTGCGTGTGTTGTATATTGATAATGTGTAATTTTTCGTCCCAACTAAGAGAGATAGAATTGGAGTATTGCCTGTTCTGCACATGCGTCCACTCAAAATGTCCATTTTGAAATTTACGAAATGACAGATAAACAGAAAACATAATTATAACCTCTGATCGTGCCTCTGATTTAAATTGACATCTATATCTATGATATTACTGAAAGCATACGCAAAGTTGTTTTTTATTGAATTCAGTTTTGTGCAAGTTTACTTCATCGGTGAATTTGTAGAATCTCAGAAAATACGAGGTAGAATAAATAAACGATATGAAGGCTGATTACAGTGAATTATTAAAAGAAAAACTTGTGAAGTTATAACTTCTGCGTTGATTTTTACGTGCTTACTGGAATATGTGAAATTATATTATTAAATATAAATACCGGTCCTTCCATTTCGACTAACAGAAAAGATTTTGAACAGAAAAATTTGTGAGCTTATAACTAATACATTGATTTGTACATGTTTATTGGTATATGTGAAATTATATTATTAAATGTAAATCGGTGATCGTATCATTTCGTCTTATTGAAAAGATTTTGAACAGAAAATCTTGTGTACATTATGAGTGTGTGCTTATTGATGTGTGTGCAATTATTGTATATAAATACTGCTTGTTTTGACTTACAGAAAACACATAAATTAATGTTTTATATACACAATCGAATATATTCAGGCATGTTTTATATGTCAGATTGTATTATATTTCAACATATACTTTTGCTTGTATTTTTAAGCTTAAGAATGCAAATAAAATTACTAAAATTACTGTATTTAATATTTTGGTTATACGTAAGAATAAAACAACAACTATTTTATATTTGTCTACGTACATTATTCAATATAATGTCGCATAATCAACAATGTACAAAACTAATTAAATTCCTGTATTTAATTCTGTGTCGAGATATACACTGAAACATGAATGTTTTAGCAAAAGTCGTGGAATTAATCACCATTACATTTTTGTGATTGAATATAATTTTTATTATTGTTAACTTTTTTTTAAAATCTAGAATGATTAAGTCATTCACGAAAATAAAAACGTGAAAGTGTTATTTACGTCCATATGGTAGCAAAGAATATAAACAAACATTTGCCAACTCTGATACACTTGAAATTCTTTAGTGTCTGTAATAGCATATTCGTAATCAATACATTTTCCTTTATGTCTATGTCTCATAAACTGAGATGAGTAGAAATGAGACTTGCAAATAATTTATATTATTGCTTGTAAAAAAAGTATGTTGATGTTGTATTTGATTCAATAATTACATCAATGAGCAAAGTTCAATTTCTACCTATGAAGTAAAAATTTAATTTTATTTTATTTATGTTCGGAAATCTATTTTGTATATAGGTATTTTCTTGGAATTAAAACAAAACAAAAATTATTATAAAATATAAATATTTGTATAAATTAATAGATACATACAAATTTATAAAATCATAAAAAAGATTTAGAGAATGTAACAATATAAAAACAGGAATACTGTTTGATGCCGTGCCTATCTTGCTATTCATAACACTGCACTATTTACTTCCACAATGTTGGGAAAAGTTCAGAAGAACTCATCACACATTGTTTTGGCAAAATCCAAAATGAATATTATCTTTATACTGTACCATCTACAAGTTGTTTTAAACTAAAACATATTTTATTGGAAATTTAAATATAAAATACATTCTTTGTGCTTGATTACAATTTAGTGACAGATATTACGATACATATTTAGCAAAGTAAAAATTAGAAAAAAACACTTCACTATCTTATAAATAAGACATCATCATCACAATCAGTGATGCATCATAGCATAAATTCCAATAACCGGCCCAATCTCTTCTCAAAATACCCAATCTCGGCATATTAATATCTCATATCATATGGGATCTGTGGATTCCGTGGTGGACATGTCAAAATTCTTCAACTTTCTATGAACACATGTATGTTCTATTAGATATACCTATATCAAAAAAATTAGAAGGTTGTGGCAAAAAGGTATGTGTCTCTTCTAAGAGGTTTAATAGAAGCCTTTTTATTATGAGCAATTCAAATATTTTAATATGCAACATAATAATATAATTACCTAATTCATGTAAAATTTACTGTGTTCTTTCTGTACATTGCTCCGATATAGATGAGAGTAATTCTAGAATACAAGAATAACACAATATCTAATTCATTATTATTCTTGTATGTTGAGTTGAATAATTTAAGTGTTGTTATTATATCACAAATTTTTGTACATGACCTATAGAGGTGTTTTTCTTTCTGTTCACGATATCCCATTATAATATATTCAAAGAAACACAGTTGCAATGCAATTGAACTGATTGCGGGTTTTACTTAATTAATTTACAATATTTACGATAACATAACCACAATTCGTACAACTTTTGACAAATATATTTTTTCAATATGATCGTTTCATATTTCTTCATTCATTAAGGGAAATTAAATTATTTTTCCACTTTTGAAAAGGCACAATTATTAATTATAAAGAGGTTTGTCGATTTTTAAACTATATATACTTGTTTGACGATGTAAAAACAATAATTAAATATTTATAGTAATGAATCTATGTGATAAACAAACAGACCTAAATTTGAAAAATTATTTGTAACGCATGCGCAGTTTGGACAATGCAGCAATAACACGGCATAGCACCATATGTTTTATTTCACAATGTTGGGGCGAAGTTTTCCTTGTCTACACGCGATATAGTAGTATTATATATATGATAAAAGCTATACGATAAAGTGGCATGCAGGTACAAGGATATGGCAATAGCATTTATAGCCGATAACAAATAAAAATCAATCCTACTGGATTTTCTACAAATAAACAAAAGAATATGCTAACTGAGAATACTTCAACCACTCACTGATTTTACTTGAGGACAGTATTACGTTTCAGCTGATAGCACGTAAGACAAGCTGCTAAAATTCAAGTGGGAAGTAAGCTCTTTTTCTTCTTTACTCCCAGCTACCACCCTGCGACTCTTCTTCAGTCCCTCAACCAATGTGTATCAATCTAACTTTTTACGACTGTGCTCGAGAAACTGGCCAAGAGTTACGAAAAACATTTGGCAAACTATGTTAGGTAATCTTTCACAATAAACAATATATTTTTATTGTGAAAGATTACCTAACATAGTTTGCCAAATGTGTTTCGTGGAATATTAATCAAAAGTTTAGGGTTCAGAAAAGTAGGATATGTGCAGGATGACATGTCACATAATACTGTTAGGGAACTTGCGTTCAAAAAAACTAATAGCGACAACGCGTAATAGCACGGAGACTTGAAGGAGGTACTTACCAGTCAGTTCTTCAGTATACCCTATGGTAGTGTGGAACCACTTTTGATGTCACCACTAAGCTAACTAAATGTCTGGTCAATACTGGTGGTTTTAGAAATTTTGAAAGAACAAGCGAACCATAATATAATTATGTACTTTATCGTGGGTGCCAGATCATCATAACATTAGTGGTTGTAAGAATGCTGAGTCCTCAGCAAACGAAGTCACGATATACTTTAAGGAAAAGATCCAGCTGAAGAAAGCCAGCTTGTATGGAATAATAAATAAGCACATTAAGTGCAAAGCACTGATGCGAATAGGTTGGCTACTTAATAGTTTAATCGATACGTGCCATAGCCATTTTTTATCTGAAGGTAATTCCCTACTTCTTAAACAATATTTCCAAGAGGCTTGACATTTTAACGTAACGTTATTAAAAATGCACAGCCATTGGACAAGTATCACATGACTATTTTATGACCTGTGGATGAGAAATATTCGGCCATATAGATATCCATCTGTTACACTTGATTTAATACCCGTTTAATATGGGAGTATGACAAAATGCACCTACTACTAAAGAGGATATGATGGCCAGAGTGTTAGATGTGTTCCATGAACTAGATGGTGAAATAATTCAGTGTAAGTGGTGATGTAATTTTTAGAAAATGTTAGTAGTAGTAGCCTGCAGCTCTCAAATTCATTACAAAAACGACTAATTTTAGAGGCAATACTTAGCAAACAAACTACGCCTAATACATATCAATCATAACAGATAACCACAGTTTCCATCTACAAAAAAAAACCTGGCAGAACGACACATACATGTGGGGGGTCGAGGTGACGAACAAAACAATGTGACTGAAGAACTTCTATAGCAGTGAAGTGATTGAACTGTCGCTGTAATATCCAATATCAGCAGCAAGTGTTTACTTTTGAAGTTGTTGAATAAAAAGATACCATCCCATTTTTTCAATGAGACATGTGAACAATAACTTCGATGGGAGTTTTTGAAACACCCAATTTTCATTGGGTGAGATCTGTAGTATGTTGAATGCTCTCTTAATCAGCACAAACGCCGCTTTTTGCACCCAACAGATAATCCCTATCGTTTCTAGCTACCAATCGGATAAGAAACTTTATATTTACAGTTCAAAGAGACACGATTTGGAACATCTATACAAGTGGTACTGTCAAGAATGCGAGAACGTCGGTTTCTAAGTGATGAATCGAGAAAAAGAATTTTATAATAATTGTGTGTAAATTGATGAAAACAAAATGTAGATAAGAATATAGACATAGCTATGAAATTACATATTATAACGTACGGTTGCGGCCAATAAATATTGGGCACTTATTTGACATTTAATGACTTTTGAATGAATCAAATAAATTGCTGCCCGATATTTATTGGCCGCAACTGTACCTATTTATAATCCATACGTATAGTACCTATGTTTTCGCTATTAAAAACAATTTATATATATATGAGATTCACTTAAATATAAAACTTCTACATTCTAACAGTCCACCAGCATATTTATGAAGAATTAATTATGGTTGATATTGCTTTAATTATGTATTAGCAGTGCTTGCGCATCTCCAACTTGATTTACCAGAGAAAAATATACATACTAAGAATTGAAGTATTAATTAGATTCACAAATCCTTAAACACTTGTGTAAAATTAGTTTCATTCTATGTTATATTCAAAAAAAAAGAGAGGAAAATTTATATAACAGTTATGTTCCTTCGGTCTAACTATAAGTATTACGTAGTGTATGTATATATATATACATATACTACATAATAGTAGGTATATATACCTACATTAATACCAACAGAGCTGTTACATAAAGAGGATATCAAGTTATAGTCATAGTTGATCAATAGTTAAACAGCACGACAGAGAAAAGGTGAAAGATGTAAGCAACCAATCATCTTATATACCTAGTTAACATAATCATAAATATTGACATTTCATCATAAATCTGCGAAACAAGAAAACATATAACGAAATAAGAAAATTGGTTGTATACAAAACAAAATTAACATGTACAGAAGCTGACTACGGTATCAGTATATCTACTAAAATGTAAGTAATAAATATTAAAAAACGTAATTACCGTAGTGGATGAGCCCTTTCCCAACTAGGGAACGTGTTCGTTGAAAATCGAGTATGCACCAAAGCCAAGTACGTTTCGAAGAGAGGATTAGCAAGATCGGGAAAGTAAGTCCATAGTTGATCGGAAGTTAATTGCCCCTTGTAGACAATAACCTTTCGACTAAGAGAGCAAATATAAAACCTCTTTCCTGGAGCAGGAATTGTATGTGTAGCTCTTTTGCGTAGGACGAAATACTTAGAATCATATTCTTCTTCGGGTAGGTCGCTTTTAAGAGAGACAAATACCTGCAACGTAAAGATAACAAAATTATTCTGACAATATACATATTTTGACTATACTCTGTTTCAACTTTAGACATTCTTCCAATCTAAATATCCTAATTTTTTTTTAAAAAATCATTGGTATCACTGGCGGCGTCTGTCGCCTAGTTAAAAAATATTTTTAGTACTTATGTAATAATAATAATAATAATAATAATAATAATATCTTTATTGTCATAAATTCAAAAGAACATTGACATTGTCATTAAAAAAAAAAAAAAATACACAGATCAGGTACAATATATAACACTTGTCAAACTATAAAATCGTTAATGCTGTAGAAGGCTCCTTCCAACAGATAAAGTTTTAATTGCTTCTTAAATGCACTGAGATTTGTACCACTTAGCGATTTTAAATTAGCCGGCAATGCATTATAAACCTTTACCGCCATGTACCTCGGAGATCTTTCATAAAATTTGGAGTGATGTAGCGGGACAGAAAAGTCATTATTATGACGCGTCACCATAGTGTTGTAGATCTGATTATTGCGCCTGTATTTATCTGTATTTTTGAGCAAGAAGATAATCAATTCATAAATATATAACGAGGCAACCGTCATTATATTCATTTCCCGGAACAGAGGTCTGCAACTACTACGTGAGGAAACACCCCTCATGGCTCTTAATATACGTTTCTGAATAATGAAAATGTCGTTAAAGTATGTAGATGATCCCCAGAAAATGATCGCATATCTTAAACGTGACTCGATACAACCATAATAGAATAATCTCAGGCTCTCCAAAGAGACAACCCTACTCAGCATACCAATAGCATACAACATGGGATTCAATTTTTTAGATAGACCCACGCAATGCTCACCCCATGTACTTATATTACAAATTCCTTACGATAATAAAAGAGGTCTATTGCCCATAAGAGCCTGTACTTTTTCAAAGGTTAAAATATAGCACACGGTCAAATTATAAAATCTTCAGTAAAAAATATTTAATTCTATAAAATAAACATTTGATCTTAATTCTTAAATTATTTGAACATGTTCATTATTCCAAAATTTAAATTGCAGTATTTTAAAGTGTTAAAGTGTAATTATTTCAACCATTTCATCTTATAAACTAGTAAGTTGTTCGATTGAGATAAGCCTTTAAAGTATTCTTGCCTGAGGGTGTGAAGTTTCACGACACCAGTAGGTTAGATATCTTAATAAAGGCTTGTGAGAATATTAGACACCATTACCCAATCATTTGGAAAGGAAGAACTATACCGCAAATAACATATTTATTATCCAACGTATGGCTTTTGACACTGTAGTCTTGTAGGACATCTTTTGAAAATATAAATAGGAAACAAAAACCATAAGAAACACGCCATAATATCTGATTCTATGGTTATTTCACAACATATTTGCTACAGAACGAAAAGACATCGATTAAACAGAAGTCATTCAAAATTGATTTTCTATCGTCTAGTCCTGTAAAAATCTTAAATACAGACTTTGTAAATAAACTCGTTCCTTTCTTATTCGAATGCCTTTATTATTTTTCGTCAGCCAGACTTAGTTGGTTCAGGATTCGACGAAACATAATATGTTTTCAAAATGCATTCATAGCATAGATCCAGCTATCCAAAAATAATTAAAATAAACTTATAAGCTATTGTGAATAAAAACAAATATAAAAGTTTATTCTGGAGTACCTTAGAGATGCATAAAACTTGAGTTCTGGTAAAAGGATTAATAACTTTTAGTTTAAAGTTCTGGGATTGTTTATTTTATTTTGATAAATTTTTATGTTATGACTTATTTCACGTATGTATATACATAAACTTGAGAATTTCTGAATAAAAAAGTGAATTTTTTGCTTTCTAGATTTGGTGGTTATTATAAAAATGAAATATTGATAAGTTCTATATTTCCTAATTCGAATGCTACCATTTTCAAATATTGTTGGTCTTGCATGTAACTTTTTGAACATTTCTACATAATAAATTGTGATTTTTTTATGAGTAAAGTAATAAAAAATTGCCTTGGATTTATGTATCATTTGGCACTTGTTCAAGAGGTGAAGGTCACAAAAGTTTATCTTTGTATTAAGAATTGAATTAAGTCAATAAAATAATAATATTTAATAATAAGTATTTTTCTGACATTCGCAGTTTAAAAAATATTATAACCCAACAATAGTATTTTATATTATTAGCCAGGTAAACCTGTTTTTACTGGCGATGGGAGGTTTTCACCTCTTCAGCCAGTAAATAAAGTTTCCTGGCGTATAATGTATAACATTTTACTTGTTATTCATTCGTAAACAACAAACATTTATTATATGATTGTATTTATAAAACCTGGTCCTAGTTCTAACAATAAAACAAAATGTCATACCTTTTTAATAATTTTGTGATCCGTGGAAGTATTTTTAAAAAGAAAGAATGAACGGTATGTTCAGAAAAAGGCTAAGATATTAACGAAAGAACAAGTTGAACAATTTCTTGTGGAAGCTCCCGACCAGCATTGGTTGTTAGCTAAAGTAACTACATTTTTTGGAATCTTTGGGACTTGCTGGTGTGATGAGCTTCTGTCTCTGAACGTAAATGATGTGGAGGATATTGGAAAATTCATCGTTGTCACTTTGAGAAATACAAAGAATCACACAACTAGGAGATTTACTATAACCGATGATGAATGTAGTTTCACGTCTTGTGTTTTATATAGAAAATATACAGCCCTTCGTGTTTCTCAGGCAGAAAGTTGGCGTTTATTTTTAACGTATCGTGAGGACAAATGCATCTCACTCAATACTGGTCACACCATTGGCGGTCGGATGGAAATCTAGTACAACTGCTGAAAGTTATGTGAAGGACTCAATAAACAAAAAAATTGAAAATTTCAAAAAAAAAAATATTTCCTAAAAAAACTTAGAAATCCAATATCTACAATTTCAGCACAATTTGTAGATGGTTTGGTGGCAAGTAAATTCATGCCGTCTTCAAAGATATATGATATTAAGGGAAATAATAATTGTACCATTATTTTAAATGTTAATAATAGTAATGATAATAATAAAATTTAATTTTTCAAATGTTGTTTTCTACTATACCCTGTCTCAGAATAAGAAGGAGTGATTCAAATATCCCGCCAAAACATGGAACACATAGCTTAAAATTTAGTAGACAATTTGATATGACATCATGACAATTGAGGTTAGAAGAACTGTATTAATTCTAACTAAGGATTTACCTGTTTTGTGTTTCATTTACTACTTTCGGTAAAATAGATGGATGTGCCGCTTTTCATTCTACCAGTCGAAGCAGCAATACGAGTGCACGGCAATTGGAAACAGGAGAGTAAAGTTATAAACACAAGTAGGGTGCATACATCTATAATTTGATGAATACAAATCTCTTAACATTCAAATCTGTTTTCTAGTTTTACAAAAAAAATTAGAAGAATCTATGGATAAAGATATAGGCCCAATTTACAAATGAAAGCTTAGAATTTGTTCTGAGCGTTTTGAGGATTACCGTTATAAATATATAATTACTGCACATTTTAGTGAATGTGAGATATCAACATGAAAATTGTAAATCAAGTCTATTTATTATTAAATATTTGCATCAGAGAGCAAGAATGAATCAAACCTTTTATCTTTTATCAAAATGTCCTTAAGAACTTGCAGAAAAGGTTTTGCTTATTAGTTTCTATTTTAAATATCAATAAAGAACTTATACAGATAAATCATTCGTATTACTGCTACAAACCTTGAGAAGATAAATTCAAGCAACTAGTCTTGGAAATGTGAATCTTACAACAGTAATAAATAGAAAAATTTACATCGGCTGAAGTTGTTTACACGAACTGCAAAGATAATTACATATACCTACACATTACTAATTATTATTCCCTATTAAAATTTATTTATTATGAAAATATATAAAGTATAACAAAAATTTATTTCTACTATATATTGGAAATTAACAATAATTTAGTTCACATCATGTTAAAAAGATTAAAAATTTGCATGGTCCGCACAATTTTTCCAAATACTTATTGTAACATTTGTAATTGCTTCTGTCAAAAGTTCTCATATAAGTGATATTCTGAAACGGGATTTTTTTTGAAGCAACTTCATCTTATGTATCAATTCAGATCCTATATGAAGTATTCTTAATTGACTATCTTTATCGGTATGGCTATTTAATCCTACAGGTTTTCAACAAAGCTTGTCGTGCACTCATTATACTTGTGGCAATCCAAACTTTTTCCCAAATATTCTCCACCAGATATTTTCACCTTTTTCTATTAGTACAGGATTCTTTACGTTTGACATATCTGAAATATAACATGTATATGAACATGTGGTAATATAATTAGTATTTAATTAACACTTACTTGTAATTAATGAGTCAATTCTAGAATATGTGTGTTGTTCAGTTCATTTATGGTATGAACTCATCTATAGTTATTTTTGCAATGATATTAATTGTTGAATGTTTGATTTTTGCACTGACGTACAGTATTTTTGTCAGATTTATCAAATTCAAAGTTTCATATGCATGATCGTGATCACTTATTCCTTAGGTCTTAAGCCGTCTGATCAACGTATGCTCATGTTGTACATAAAAGTACGGATTTTATTTAATAACACAATAAAGTATAATAAACCAAAGTAAAAATGTAAGAGACTAGGTTATGGCTTGGCTATAAACATAAAATGACGTTTTGTCAAACTTATTTTCCCATGTTAAACTTGCCTACGCAAGAACCAATGAAATGCTTTAAAAATATACGCCATTTTGGCGCGATATTTGAATCACTCCTTCTTATTCTGAGACAAGGTTATAACCTGTAAAATAGACAGCTGACTTAAACGTTTCATTGTTTATGTTTTGTTACATTAAATGACGTTTACGAGTGAGTAACAAATAAATTTATATATATAACGGCGTAAGTTCCGTAACAAACGCCCTGTTAACTAATTTAGGTTAGCTTTTTGCCAGTGCATTGAGAAAGAAATTTATTCCCGACCAACTCATAACATGGAGCTATGTAATTCATGTAATACTCTGTATTTCGTTTTCATACATACACCAACTCAGCAGTTTTGAATTAAAATGCATATGTCTGCCCTACTAAGCAAAAAAGTCGTATCTGACATTTTTATCAAAATTGAGTTGTCGTATCTACGGACACAACAGTATATTTCTCTATCTTTTCAGCCAAGTTTGAACATCGTATGTGCACACTAGAGGTTAATAAAGCCCTAGTAAATTGTGTCGTAAGTGCAAAAAAGCCCATGCTCCTAACAAAATAAGTCGTAAGCCACACGCACTAAAGCAAAATGTCGTATTCACAAAATGTCTTGTGAGATACGACATTTTTTCTTAGCAGAGACTAGTCGTTGTTGCATAGGACGCTGCAGATACGACAAAATGTCTACGTAACATAACCTAAAAATAATAGTAACTGACAGATGGCTGGTGTACGTTACACCTATTACAACAGTATTAGTGTTTTGTCCTTTCATTTTACTTTGAAGTATAAGGTATAAACCACAAAATTAGTTGCTAAACAAGTGTGAAAATTGCGGTAAGTTTTGAAATCTATTTGTGTATTTCATCGTCTAAGCTGTTCTTTTTTATTAGTTTGTTGTTGGTGATAGTGGATGACAACTTATAAAATGAATAGCAGAGCAAAAAGAATTTTAGAGCTTGCTTTAAACAATACCAAATCTGAGCATGTTAATGAAGGCAGTAACTGCGAGTTAACTAATAATGACTATTCATTTGAAAAAACCTATCATGAACTTCAAAATATTGAACCGGAGATTGAACCGCAACCTTGTACAAGTGGTTTTCAGTCTAACAACTGTAACAATATTGATTGCGACATCTATAATAATACAGAAAATGAATTTTCTGAAGATGACGACGATTCCGTTAAAGACATCGACTACCTTCCCACTAGAGTTGACAGCGAAACCTCAGATGAAAGTGATTTTGAAAATATGTCACCAGCAGTTACAACTGCTCAAGACCATGTTAGTACGATGTCTTTGACAAAACAAGGAACTATTAGAAAACGAAAGAGATATAAAACATCTTTAGCTGCAAGAAAACAAGCCAAGATAAACAAAATCATTTTAGAACATGGAGTTAAAACTGGTTGTGGAGACAAGTGTAAAAAACAATGTAGCCGAAATATTAGCAAGCAAAGACAAGAACACATTAACACCCAATACTGGGCAATGACTCAAAATGAAAGAAAAACGTTTGTGCTGCACAGTACTACTAAAGAAGTTGTCAAAAGACCAACATTAGCAGCAGCTGAAGTATCAAGAAGAAACCAGTCTCTGAAACGGTTTTTACCAAATGAACATGGCCTAAAATTTCAAGTTTGCAAACCATTTTATTTGGCGACTTTGGGTTACGAGTTACGAAATGATAGAGTTCTAAGAAATGTGTTGACTTTAGAGGCGGCTCTAATAATGCCCAAAGTAGATCATCGCGGAAGAAAAAGCAAGCAAAATCGATTTGATGAAAAACTTATAGAAGACCACATAGAATCTTACAGGCCGACAATCTCCCATTACAGACGAGAGCACGCTCCGTTAACACGTTACCTTCCCAGTGATGTCACGATCAAAGGAATGTTTGAAAATTTTAAATCAAAGTACTCGGTAAACATTTCTTACGAACTATACAGAAGAGTTGTGGCTAAGAAAAAGATTTCTTTTGCCACTTTAGGAAACGAAGAATGTTCACTTTGCGAATCTTTTATTCTACACAGCAAATCTACTGGCCACACCAAAGAAAATACTGAACTGGATTGCGAGGAATGTCAGTCATGGCAAAATCACCATGACAAGTATATAGCAGCTCGAGCAGAATACCAGCAGGACTGTGAAAAGAAAGATGGCCAGTATTTTTCAGCCGATCTTCAAAAGGTAAATTGTACGCTTGTTCGAGATGAAATAATAATTATTGTAACATAATTTTTATTACTGTCAGGTCATCATGTTGCCTCGCTGCGATATGTTCAAGGAAATTATATTTGTACCACGGATAATCGCTTTCAATGAGTCATTTGTTCGTCTTGGAAAGTCATCTGAAAAGCCATTTGCATTTATCTGGCATGAGGGAATCGCTGGAAGGAGTAAAGACGATATTATATCAACGTTTTTTAATTTTCTATTGTGTGTAAGAGATCTGGAATCTGTGACAATATGGTTAGATAACTGCGCCGCTCAGAATAAAAACTGGGCACTATTCTCATTTTTTATTTACATCATTAACTCAAATCTTGTAAATTTAAAGACACTAAACATTAAGTACTTTCAGTCTGGACATACATTTATGTCAAGTGATGCCTTTCATCACCAAGTGGAATTAGCATTAAAAAGAAAAAAGAAAGTGTACGACTTTGAAGATTTTAAAAATTGCGTCCAATCTGCAAATTCAAAGAAAGTTAACGTATTTGAAATGAAAATTGAAAATTTTTATAATATAACAGATTTTACATCTCAGTACAAAAATAAACAAAATTGTTCCCAGACCATACCTTCAAGATATGGTATGTATTGAATTTAAAAGAGGCTGTAGATGTATGTATTTTAAAACAACATTTAATTCCGCATTTAAAGAAGTTCATTTTGTTCTGTCAAAATATGAAAAAGGCATCTTACCACCTCCAACAGCTAGAAGAGTTGTAAGAGGTATTTCACAACAAAGAAAAAAAAAATTGTTACAAAAACTTACAGGAATTGTACCAGATAACCGTTTAGAATTTTGGAAAAATTTGACTGAATCTGAGCTTGTGGAAGATGACTCAGATTAGTAGATGTTATACTTACCTAAAAATAGTGTAAATGTTGACACTTGTATTTTAATCACTTTTTGTT
Organism: Amphimallon solstitiale; assembly: GCA_963170755.1. Lineage (NCBI taxonomy): Eukaryota > Metazoa > Arthropoda > Insecta > Coleoptera > Scarabaeidae > Amphimallon > Amphimallon solstitiale. The sequence goes on along the minus strand of OY720679.1, from coordinate 663,650 downwards.
ATTTCTGTTATAAATAAAAAGTTATTTTGAAGATACGACTTTTCTTTCTACAATGACTACATAAGATAACGCAAAATGTCGTAAGTGCATTTTTTGTTTTGTTTAAGTTACTATAGTATTAAAAAATCTACTTACATAAATCACAGATAATATTATACATGGCCTCGGTTAGTTTTAAAAAAACAATAAAAAAAACAAAAATAATACAAATAATGTAAAAACTACATTTACTCAAAACTGCGCGTGTGTAGAAACGTCGTTCTTGCTTAGCAGGGCAGATGTGCAATTTCAATGTAAGGAGAATTTCTGTATGTATGTCTAGTGTCTAGTCAGTGTAGTGTATGAATGTATTAGATGAGGTGTGGCCACCACACGACTTTCTTATACGTATGAAAGTGTTACTTCCGGTCCGAATTTTGAAATTTCATTTATATAAAAAATATTCCAAATCCAACTATAAGTACTTTTGTACTCTTCATAAATATATATAGAATGCATAATTTACGACATATTTGCAAAAAACCGATTTTCGATAAGAGTAAAAAGCCCACTTCTGGCAGGAATTTCGAAAAAAATTTTTAATAAAATTCTTCTTAAATTTAATTTTAAGTACATATGAATTCTTTATAAATTTGTCTAAACTTAGTAGTTGACGAAATATTGGCAAAATTCGAGTTTTTCACTGAAGTAAACTACTACTTCCGGTCGACCTAATTTGTTGAAAATCTAATCAGTTCCCAAGAGGGAGATTATACACGTAAATACAAAATTTGGAATTGATATGTACAGCGGTTTGACCGCTATCGTGGTCACAGACAGACAGACAGACAGACACACACAGAGACATTTTTTAAAAACCACTTTTTTGGTATTAGGGGACATCAAAACGTGGACATCTGCAAAAATCTCGAGGTCGAAAATTTTCATCATCACAATACTTCCTTATACTACGTATAAGAAAGTAAAAATGATAGAGATGGTCTTAACGGTGATTTATCATTCACCGTTCTAAAGCAAACAGCGATTTTAAAATCGCGGTGATTTTAAACAGCTCTTTTAATCACAGCAAAAGCAGGAGCCGTTTATTTTCACTGTTTATTTTCTCCGTTCGCTTTATTTGAAACAGCTCTTTCAATCACCGCTCTCCCAAACGGCTCCTGTTTTCGCCGTTCGCTTTATTTGAAACAGCTCTTTCAATCGCCGTTCTCCGAGCTGTTTAGATCGGTGAAAATAAAGGGTTCCTGCTTTCGCCCATGTTTCACCGTTCGATTTTAAACAGCTCTTTGAATTGTTTAACTATATGCGTAGTGAAAATATATTCGCGGTGAAAATGAATATCTTAACACAATAAATTCCCGTTATACGTATAATATATACCTAATGGAAATTATTGAATTGATGATAAACTACTTAGGTTATAAAATATTAATATACGCATATTAGGTATATCAGTAGGTATTTTGCATTTAATTTATGTTTTATAAGTATATAAAACACGCATGAATGTGCAAAAAGACTTAAATTAACAATATATAGTAAGTAACATGATGACATGTTTTTAGTTATATAGATGATGTCTGTACACAAATAAATGCACAAAATGTGTATGGATAATAAATATAACTTATAAAGTAGAAAATAAGTAAAAAGTAACTCCAAGCAATGAAGTATATTTTATTTATTATTTTTTCAGTTTAATGTACCTACCTATATGCAATAATTAAATACATTTCAGTTTCTCTTCTGATATTATATTTATGAAATATAAAGTTTGCTTAGGCACTTTTTAATTATTAATATATTAAACTACATTACTAATGATTATTTATTATTATGAAAATATAAGTTTACTAACTTTGTTAGAACGTAATCGACTTTGCCTATCCGATAAGTAACATTGAAAGAATTGCTTCGTTAGAGCTATAGTGAAACATATTTATGTCAAATTGAATATATTATTTAAAGTGAAGTAAATCTTAGAATCGCAGGCCGAAATATTTCTTTACATGAAAAAGATATTTATTTGCCTCTATTGAAAAGAACCCTTTTCATCATAATAAATACGAAATTAATCACGGTGATTCCAAGAATTTGCAAACGGTGAAAACAGTGATTACGAAATCGCTGTGAAAAATCACTGTGACCAATATCTGCTCTCATCTCTAAAAAATGATGTAGTGTTAAGTAATACCACAGTATAGAGCTGTATAGACACAGTAGTTTCTCTCGCCGTCGGCACCTTTGATGTTTGTGTCCCAAAATAGTACTGCGCATTCACGCACGCGCAACCAGAGGCGTAGTAAATTTTTCTATTCAGGAATAAGCCAGTGACGCAGAACCAAATCGTTTATGAGATAATTATGTTAATCTATTTTTAAAATTATGAAAAAGCTATATCAATAATACAAAAAACGATGATAAAACACTGCTTTTTATTAAGTACATATTACACACGCATTTAAAATGTAATACATTATACGTACAATACAAAAAAAGGCTCCTCTAACCTGAAGATTACTTAAATTTCTTGACACAATTCATCAATGGTGTTGTAAAATTGTTATTTTATTTGAATTGCCACTAACTTTGAAATTTCTATTGCAAAATTTCAAAGTATAAAAAATTCTTACACGAATAAATAGCTTTATCAAAAATTCAGTAGGAAAATTTTCGCAGGGATGTTTATATGATATCTCCTCCAACTTCTGTTTTAATTTAAAGCTAACATTTGGTTCGAAGGAAAATGAAGAAAAAAATTCACAGAAGGCTTTTTCCTAAAGCGGTATTTATATATAGGTATACTGAAATTATGGTCGGGCGTTGCCAAATTAGTAAAGCTGTTTCACAAAGTTAGGACATGCCTTAAAATAAGTGTAAAATTTGAATTCATTCATTTCTTGTGTTTTAAACGTATAATTGTTGGAAAACTATGCTTTTCAAAACATTTGTGTCCCAAATAACCTATAAAATAAGTGAAGGCATTTTGTTCAGTTATATTTTCCCATTGTCGGTACATAATCAATCTTCGAAAATTAAATTTTGCGTTGGTGGTGGTGAATTTGTCATGAAGTTTGAGTACCTAATTATTCACAACTACAATTAATACACAATATGCACATTTTAATGCGCCTGGGGATCTTACCGCATTGGTTCTTTCGGAAACCTGAAAAAGCTTAATTTAGAATTGTTCGAACTATTCTTGCACCGAGGTGCACAACAATAATGGGGCATTTTTGTTTCAAGTATTCGCGAAACGAAACACTACAATTATTGATAAAACGTTATGCTGCGTGCACACTAATTATAAAAAACAATTTGTTTGTCAAAAATGTTGGAAGTACGTCAGCATCCATTAAATTATATGGAAATGTTTCAACGAAATGCACAATAATCAAACAAAAATTTTTGACACACATTTTAAACACAAATTCTAAATTAATAATGTGTTAATAAATTTATTTGACGTTAATTATAAATGCCAAAAGAATGTATAATTTAGTTTTACAAATGCCTTGTTTAATCTGTGTACAACTACCCATTAATTTGTAAAATTAGTGTTCATAATAAATTGTTTGTCAAACATTTTGTATAATTGGTGTACAGCATAACTTATATTAACGGCCATTCACAAATCGCATGCCCAGCAGTCGCATCGAATAATCCCGCGAACTCAACAGCTGATGGCTGACTACTGCGCATTCAGAAATTTTCACGCACGCGTTGGTTCAAGGTCGTCGGTAGGAGGACAATTATTTCCCTCGAGAGAAACTACTGTTTCTATTACATAGCTATATACTGTGGTAATACATACAGGGTTGCGATTATGTATGGAACCGGGTTCGTTATGCTAAGACGGTCTGATCTAGAACACTGAAATTTTAAACAGACATAAGACTCAATTAGAACTACTTATTACTTGTTTTTCTTTTTGTTTTAATCCATAAGTTTTTGAAATACAAAGCCTACTTGTTTTTTTTTTAATAGGTACATGGGCTAAATGTAACATGGTTAAAAAGGTTATTTTCCCCGAATTAAATGGTATTATAGGTTTGCTGATTCTTTTGATAGAATTTTAGAAAAAAAATTACACTTAATTAAATTAAAATAAAACACGCAAATCAAGCAGCCTTTGCACATTCGTCAAAAATTGGAAGAACTTAACAATGGCAGTAGAGAATGTCCCATTGTCATTATTGCCTCTATCATTTCCCATTGAAAAACAAATGCTTGCAATTAAACTAAATAAACAAAACTAGACAATCCAACAAAAATTTTATAAAATGGTTCAATTAATATTTAAATAAGAAGTTTATAATTTATAAACAAAATTTCCCTTCAGAATTAGATTATAAAAGATGTTCAAAGTGTTCTCTATTTACTTCCTTACAATAATGAAGTCTGTGGATAAGTCCGTCTATGTATTATTTAACCAATTTTCAGGAATATTTCTTATGTCTGTCTGAATATGTAATTTTAAGTCGTCCAAAGATTCTGGTTTGTTGTTGTACACACGGCACTTTAAATATCCCCATAAGAAAAAGTCTAGGGGATTCAGATCAGGAGATCGAGCCGGCCATTAAATAGTTCCTCGCCTGCCTATCCACCTTTGAGGAATGTATTATTTAAGTAATAACGTACTTCACGTCCATAGTGTGGTGGAGCGCCGTCCTGTTGAAACCAAATTTGATTGTTGTGGTTTGGGAAAAGATGTATAATTTGAGGAACAATATTTTCTCGCAATAATTGTAAATACTTTTCAGCAGTTAGATTTCCGTCTATGAAAAACGGGCCTATGATATTATGGCCGATAATTCCGGCCCATACATTGACTTTTTGTGGATATTAGGTATGTACCGTCGCCATCCAATGAGGATTACTACCAGACCAATATCTATAATTGTACCATTTAACTGGAACGTTGCTTCGTCTGAGATCATCGCCGCCAATCATGGTCATCATTCTTTCACAGAATTCATATCTTCTGTCAAAATCATCCTCGTTGAATTCGTGTACTAGATGAATTTTGAATGGGTGGTACTTTGCTCATTTTAAAATATTTTGAACAGATCTTCGAGACATATCATGATTTAAAGCCACTTGTAGTACAGACGTTTTGGGGTTCTCCGCGACATCTAATAAAATATTAAAAGAAATTTCTTAGTTGGTGCATGTTCTTGGCCGTCCTAATTTAGGTTGGTTTTTCACACTACCGGTTTGATTAAATCTTCTTAATGTTTTTGTCACTGTTGACTTACTTATTGGATTCCTATCTGGATGGGTGTCGTTAAACACTGCACATGTTTCTTGGTGACTTCGTTTTCTATCTCCATATAGTTGCTAATACAACGTTAACTGATGACAATTAACTGTCAAGAATTTTATGTTTGACGGATTTGGAAAGGCTGCATGATTTGCGTGTTTTATTTTATTTTAATAATGTTTTAATTTTTTTCTAAAGGTTTGTCAAACGAATCACCAAACCTATTATACCATTTAATTCGGGGAAAAATAACCATTTTAACGATGTTCCATTTAACCCATGCTCCCATTAAAAAAAAAACAAGTAGGTTTTGTATTTCAAAAACTTATGGAACAAAACAAAAATAAAAAAAATAATAAGTAGTTTTAATCGAGTCCTACGTCTATTTCAAATTTCAGGATTCCAGCTCAAACCGTTGTAGTATAACGAACCCGGTTCCATACATAATCGCAACCCTGTATAATATATACATTGTGAGAGGAAGAATTAGACAGATGATAGAATAAAGATATACAACGAATAATAAGATTTAAAATTGATAAACATATGCAACAAATAATCAAGGTATTACACTCTCAGATTGACACATTTAATTATGAATGTTGGTACAACGGGACACAAAAATAGAGTACGCTTAAGCATTCTAGATATCTATAATACCTGTCTCATAAAAGGCTCGGAATTTCTAGCTACCGCTCCAATTGTTGAACTATCAGTGGGAACAGTTCTCCAAGCCAGCACAGACATTCCTAGTTCTTCCGCCAAAACAGTGAATTTATCTTCAGATTCTTGGTGGTGTAGCTTGTCCAGATAGAAAATACCGGTAGCATATTTACCAAAGGGCGGTAGTTGTACATTTTCGACATCCCTTATTAAAAATAAAAACAAAATGTTAAAAATAATAATAAACAGCATTCATTATATTCAATTATATTAACAAACGTAAAGGGTCTCCCAACAGGAACTTGGGGATTTAAATATCACAGTATTTTCAAATAATGTAACATATTAATCTAATATTTGACATACGTCATCTAGAAACTTGTAATATAATATATCTTGTTCCATATATAATTTTAAGGTTTCCACTTTATGTTTATGTTAATAAATCGTTGAATTTCTAAACACTACGCATGTTATTTGGACTTGAAATCCCTAAGTTCCCGTTGGGACAGCCTATATATGTATGCACAAATACAAAATCAGACAAAATCTATAATGTTGGTGCAGCATTATAAAGTCTAACTTTATAAAAATAAAGATGTCCGCTACTAGCTTTGAAACAAGATATTTTTGTTATTGTTGTGATAGATTATGTTTCTATTTATTATTCTTAATATTGTCATAATAGCATAATAAATTATTTCAGAAGTATAGTTAATTGATAGCTACGAATGCATATCATTTCTGATGAGTACAAATCGGACGTTTTGTAATTCTACTACAGTTCCAGGAATTTGTCTCAATTCAAAAAGATCTTAAAGATTCTACGCAATTTGTGATTGCGTAGAATATAGCCTATACTCTAGATATGTCACTAACATTTGAAACTACATATATTGAAAAATTATTAATACAAATTTGGAAGAAAGTCAGCGGAAGTTGGCAGGTTCACGTTGGGAGTATCAATAAATTTGTTTCAATATCAGTCAAGTTTGTCGCACTCTGCCTTTTAAGTTGTATTGAAAATTTTAACTATGCAACCATGTACACAGAAATCCTTATAGGGTATATAACAAAATACATTTCTTTACAATACAGTTTATTTACTAAAACGAAATATCTAATTATACACGCTATAATCTTTGAAAAATTAAAATAGGCTAAAAACAAAAAGTGCTAATTCAAATGAAGAACATGTGCCAATATTATTAGAACAAAAGACTGCTGCAATATGTAATCTAGATCAAATGCACTAGCATATATGTTGCCAACCTTGTACAATAAATCCTTAAACAATCTTTAATAATAATAATAATAAGCTTATTTCTTCATATTAAAAAATGCGGGTTATACAATGATTAGTTAGCAGAGTATTTTAATACGTCATCGCGACTATTCGATTAGTCTACAAAGGCAGCTAACCTGCATAAAGCGACAATAAATCTGTGTGTTGTCCGCAAATATATATGCCGGACACAACAGTTCCGATTGATAGTAAAATCCGCGGTATACAAAATGAAAAGAAATGTAGAAAGTACTGAGACTTGCAGCGCACCTCTAGCAACACCGATCTTACCACAGTATAAATTGCTGATACAACAATTCCGTACGGCATAGAACAATCAAATGGCAAGTGAAAGTAAATCAACTTCTTTCACGAACTGAGATAATAAATAATGGAAAAAAATCTAATTTTCATTACATTTGGTGGAAATTTTGAGAGCTTTTTCTAATAAAAAAAAAAAAGATTTGCTACTCTAACAGTCAAATAACCAATATTATTTTTTATTTGTAGCGCTAACAGTTATTAAGACTTCAAATGGTATCTACTAAATAAACAAAACCACATAAATTCCTAAATTATAAATTTTGTGTAAACATCAATCAGATTGACACCTCGACCGTCTATAAGGAATAGTTATAAGTTTATAAGTTATGAGACGCAGACGGTTTCAATGTCTTTGTTACAAGGGAGTGAATGAATCGCCACATGCAGCAATTGTGTCAAATGTGTGACTCTCTATTCCTACCAAAAATGATCAATTCCTTTTTAATTTATATTGTTTCTCTTTACTCAGACTTTACAGGACGTCATAAATCCAAAACTTCCAGAATTAGATCAGCGTGAGCCACCAACTGAAGAAGCTTAATGCTATTAAATACTTATGTATTTTGAATGTACAACATGGGATTTGAAAGTATATGAAAATTGTTAACTAAATCAAGTACAATTCATGCTATTTATGTAAGGAGTATGGACAAACCTTTGTGACAACTTAGTCTATAAGTTTCATTATGTACAAGTCTCATTATATACGAGTTACAAACAGATTTTCTTCGACAACGTTTAATTACGTTTTCTTGATTTTAGTTTTTAATTCAGGAAAACGACTTAATAATTTCACAAAAACAGAGCGTATTTTTGTGCTATACGTATCTTATTTAAAAGTGCAGTTTAACGGTGTGATTAGACAGTTATTAGATGTGTTATCTAAGGTTATGACCTGTGTAAATCAAAAACTTTTATGATTGAGAAAAGAGGGCAGGTAGAAATTTTAGGAAAAGTACAAAAATAATTAATAAATTTGAACACACATAAATATTTGATTTTAATTTTATTTAATCTGGATTTGTAGAGTAAAAAAACTCGTCATACCAAGCTATTTGTATATCAAATAGTTTGCAATCTCACAGAAAATTCCGACACAATAACCAATGATTATCAGCTTGGATTAATGTTTTTTTAAAAAGTATTAGAACTACCAATAATTTGTTTACGTACACATACGTAACTCAATTTTGTTTTTACGTTAATTAAAGTTGTAAATTGGATTATGCGTCTTATAACTAAGTATGTGTAATAAATTAGTAATATAAACAGTTTTTTTAATAATCCATCACACTTGAGACGAGTGATAATATGTTCTGTCTAAAGATATACAGGCTCGGTCTGTTTTTACCTTGCATGCGAGCTAAAGTACATGTATTGAAACGAACGTTGTTGCCAGTATTTATACACACGTGGGCAGTGGGCACGTACTGTTCGACGCTCGACGACAGGCTGATACGATCATAAGATTCCAATATGCATGTGTGCATGTTGCAGGGGTTGTTATCTTCATTTCTAGGTTCTATTCCCATTCGTAATATTCTTAAAAAAGTATCTTCAGTTAATATTATAAGAATTCCTTCAGATTTATTATTTTTATGATTGAATTTAATATGGTTTTGCTGAAGGTCTACTTGTCGGCTCGTGTATGTATATCTGTTAGGTAGGTACGGTTTGGCAACTCCTTTCGTGTCATGCACGGAAAGCCGCATGCAAAATAATCATAGGCCAAACCTGTATACAATAGTATATACCGTGTGGCCGCCGTTCATAGCGCGATGCATGTATTAGTAACTACTGGTCGACTATAAATGGGCGTGCCAACTTGAATTGCCACACCGACAGCGGGCGTATAAGTTATACGTATAAATGTATTCGTAGGCAAATCAAGTGAAAAGCAGTGTAATAGGTATTGCGTTCCCGTTGTAAGTAATTATTTGTAGTTGTTTGAAGCATCAGATAATCACTGATAATATGTCAGTGAAGTAACTCATCACAGCTTCATAAACAACATAAAAGAGCAAAAATAAATAATAAATAAGTCCTAGACTTTAAAATAAAAAAAACTTCTTAACTAAAATAATATTTTTCAACAAATATTATAATCTAAAAACTCAACTATAATAAAATACTGAAACATAAAATATTTACTTCTTAAAACAGAATTGTAATTCAACATTGCAATTAACCTGTAATTAGCTAAAAAAAATTTATTCTTAAGCAATAATAAAACTCGAACTGACGCCCATATGTGGAAGCGACGGCGAATGCGACTGCCCGACTACACCGTATAAATGTAGATTTTTTGGACAAATCGAGTGCATCATAGGCATATGCGAAATACTAGCTCTGTTGTAATCCAGTATAACACTGGGTCCACTTGTTTACCGTTCTAATACACAGACATCTCTATCTGTTTCGCTTACTCTACAGGTATCGCGATAATGCAGACGCACGCGGTCTTATGGTATACAGCAAGACCAAGCGTCCAATGATCACCGAACGCAATAGAGATTCTTTGGAAGTATATTCGGAAAAATAATCTTCGCGAGATATGTACAATATTACAATTTAACAGATCTGTTAGGTTTCATTACGTTTTATTACGTCCGTACGAAAGCATTTACGTTTTCGTGGATTTTTCAACGATTTTTTTTACTTTACCAAGCAGCAAAATCACAATTTTAGAGAAGGATGAAAATATATATTTGCTAATGTAGGACAAGTATGTATATAGTGATTTTGGTACTAGCGTTGAGTTCTGTATTTTTGGAACAATATCTCTAGTAGCAAAATCAAAATTTGTTCTACATTAGCAAATATATATTTTCATTCTTCTTTAAAATTGTGATTTTACTGTTTGGGTACATCCAACTAATATCTACATCAAGAAAAATGTGTATTGGCTAGTCAGATTTTGAGCAGAAAATGGTTACCGTATTGCGGTTTTCTAATTATTCAGGGACTTTACCCTATCAAGCAGCAAAATCACAATTTTAGAGAAAGATAATAGTATATTACATACCAAGGTTGAGAAGATGACTATTATTGCCCGAGTGGCGAGATTAAATTCCGAGGCGCAAAGCGCCGAGGAATTTAAGCCACAAGGGCAATAATAGTCTTCTCAACCGTAGTATGTATACTATTTTTTGTACCAGTAGTCTAATTGGACCTTAAAACCTTAATAATTATGAATAAATTTACTCATATATGTAAGAATGCCCTTGTAATAAAACTTCATGTAAACAAATAAGTAGGCTATATTTTGATGTTGACAAATAAGTTTTGACATAAATGCTGAAACTAAAAGTCAAGTATTTTTAGATTATTTTTCATTCCATTTATAATGTCTGAAGAGTTTAGATGTACACCACCTGAAATGCGCGAGATTGCAGAACAGGCAGCTGAGAACTTGTTTCCGCATAAATCTAATCACTTATACATGAAAACATTTACAGAATTTAAAAAATGGTATAATTCCAAATTACAGTAGTAACTTCTGAAAACGTACTTCTGGCTTATTTTCATGAATATTCAAAAAATAAAAAAGCCTCGACTTTATGGGCGCAATATTCAATGTTGAAAGCTACACTTGGCCTAAAAGAGAATATTAACATATCAAAATATTTTAAATTAGTTGCCTTTTTAAAACGAAAAACTTAAAATTATAAGCCCAAAAATCATTAGTATTTACTCGAGGAAATTATAAAATTCTTTACTGAGGTACCCGACACATGTTACATTGCAACTAAGATAGTATGTTTATATATTAATACTTTGAAATTATTGATAATTTATATCTCTGTAGACTGGTCTTGTAATTGGTGTTGCTGGTGCATGCCGAAGGATGAGTTGTGTAATTTATTAATTTCTGATGTCATCATGAGAGATAATTTAATTGTTATTCACATCCACAATAGCAAAAATGGTACGTCTCAAAAGTTTGTAATAATGGAACCACTTTGTAGCTAAAGGTTATATCGAAGATTCCCTAGTAAATAAAAAAAATATAGAATGTATGTTACAAGATCTACCTACATCTACTTACGCAACCACACCTGCAATATATACAGGAATTTTCAATATGAATTAAATAATTATTTGCATCTGTAATAGTTAGGTGATATATTGATTCCATATTATACTTTCATACATATTTTATGTATTAATAGACAAATGCTTTTTTTTTTCATGTAAACAACAAAGTATTGTTAGAAAATATAAAATTAATAGCAATTGCTAAATAAACGTATATTATATTCTGGTATTGTTAACCTAAAATTGTGCCTAAAATAGTTATTTATTTTGACGGTTCACAACTTGACATACTACTACTACTACAAGCATGAGTGCATGGTTGCGGCATTCGTTTTATTTGTTCTCATTATTTCCCTAGGTCGATAATAGCCTCATTATTTACCTCTTATTAGTTCCAGGTTGTGAAATGTCATTTCGTGGCGCTTTGTTATGTGTAAAAATGCTATGATTTTTTACTACTGGTACAAAAAAATATATATTTTGCTAATGTAGAACAAGCGTGCATATAGTGATTTTGCTATCAGGATAGTAGCAAAATCACTATATGCATGCACACTTGTCCTACATTAGCAAATATGTATATATTTTCATCCTTCTCTAAAATTGAGATTTTGCTTCTTGGGTATAGTCTTGAAAATAGCTGCGCTATCTATTAGGAAACAAAGTAAATCTATTACGTTTTAGCGCAGAATTCGCAGAAAACTATTACAAACTGTTATGCCGCTGGGACATAGGTTAGATGAGATAGATGGTTGAGTTATATGGGCGATTTTATCGGACGGGAAACAGCCATTCTTTGATGGCGCCACAGTAAATTTTCAATATGGAGAGATGTCGCTTCTGTAGCGTTGTAGGCATTGTCGGAACGACAGAAAATTTTAATCGAAAATGTAACCTTCAAGGTTTTAAACGGACTAAACATTGGTGTTTATAATATAATCGTACAGTAAGTTCTGTAAAGAGGAATATGATAATTGTATTAAGTTGACATAAGCCATTTTTAGACTCGAAAAATATATCAAGGCTGGTGCATTGTGTGTGGGGCGTACACGCAGGAAGCAAGAGCGATGCATTATTTTCCGAGAAATACGAACAGATAACTAACGGCACTGATAGTTGATATTTAATCCGGAGGTGAGCCGGAGATTTTTTTGTTTGTATTTCTGATTCCAAATGCAATAAGGATCACCTGGTTTTAGCAACAAGTTTTTTGGTTCCCGATTGCACTAATTAAAGTTAAAATGACAATTAAGTAAGTAATTGGCAATTAATAGTATAATTATAAGGAGTATAATGTAAGTGTATAAGAAAGCCTTTACAGTACACGAAAAACTTACTACTTGTTTTTAAGTTTCTAAATTAAGTTTTTTTTTACAAGCAATCAATGGATGTTTAGTAGTGTTAAAACTTCAAATTTCTTGGTACAGAAGCATTTACGATTTTTCCTAGACAGTTTACTATAATGAACACGCGCCTTTATACTTACTATCGTTGATATTTGTTAGTATACAGTTGTAATTATTATAGTTTATTATTTAGGAGCGAAACTTGGCAAATAGGCATGAAACCTGTGCTAGATGCCAGTATAATGCGATAACAAATTTGAAGCCTACATTTGGACACAACCTGCTATGCACACCCTCAATCTGTGTGCCTCAACAAAAATGCAGTGCCGACAATCCCTCCTATGAGGCCACCCACGGAGCTTAAGGCACCTACGTCAGTGAAAGTCTCATTTGTTTCATGACAAGAATAAATTAATCAATTTGGTGTTGGTTATTGCAGTTTTAATTTTTTTGTTTTCTTCTATTTAGATTTTAAAACGCAAATTGTCACTATTTTAATTATGTATTGATGATCAGATATCTACTAAATTTGTTAGGTATCTTATGTTTCCATATTTTTATATACTTATATCGCCTCATTTTATGTTCATTATTTATTTAATACAAGATTTTGTAAATGGTGGTAGTAAATATTTAAGTCATTGTTTGTCTATTTATCAAGTTTAATTACGTATTTTGTAGTATTTTTTGTAGGTACTTGTGCTTTTTCGACAGCAATTCCATTATTGTTAAAAATATGTTTGTTAGTCGAATATTCTACATTTGGTAGTTTATGCTATTGTTTGTTAATTTATTTTTGTACTGGTAATTTAACTAGAACATAGGTGTTAGATGTTAGTTATAATTTTGTTAATTATCGCTTTTGTGTTGACACACTTGCCAATTATCTCGTAATGCACTTGTGCAGAGTTTGATCATGTACGAACAATATTTCTTGTACTCGCCGCCTGTAAAGTGACATTTGGCGCATGCATCGCTCGACGAGCAAGGAGCATTTCCCGGTCGTCCCGACTGTAAAAATTGAAAAAAACACTGGTACTTTGGGACATTTAAAAAAATTCGAACTTGATAGTAATAAAATTTAGTCTATAAAATACTACTTCCCTCGACTATTCTTCACTAAAAGTTTTGGAAATAGGAGTAATAATTAAAAATTCTTACAATAAATTTCTGGCTCCATCTATTTGACTTTTTCTCAAGTAGGTAACATTGAAATTGACAGTTAATTGTAATCAACCCAAAAAGCGATGAATTCTCAATAAATATAAGAATAAAACCGTCATAAGCAAGAATATAATTACTTAATCTAAATTTAAATGTTCTAAATTTAAATGTGAGTAATAGGTACGTACAAGAAAATGCTTAAACTAATTAGGTATGACACTAGTCACTTTAATCAATAATATTTTTTTTAATTTATGCTCGTAAAAAATATTGTACAAACCATTTGCATGTAAACATCTTCTACGGATTCGCGCAATTAAAAGCACTCGCTTCCCTTCGGTCGCTCGTGTTTTCAAAGTGCGCTCATGCGGGAAAATAGCCTTCCCGCACGTGGTTCGTAAATAACTATAACGACTTTAACTATATCTATAATTTTTATCCACAATCACCTTATAATGAGACTTGAATGCACTCTTAGGAACCATATTAAGGAGCATTTTATCCCCACGTGGGTGAAAGTTGGTTTAAACCACGTTGCTAACGGTGTTTACATTAGCAATGTGGAATAAACCAAGTTTATTTACTACGAAGACTGATAAATAGTACGTAATTTGATTATAGTGTTTTGGCTTATATGATACATGCGCTGTTGTTATCTCTCTCTCTTTCCCTCTTTCGAGTTTTATACTCATTAATTCAGGATTTTCCACTTCTCTAATTTGACAGAAGAAGAATACCGCAAATTGCAAGAACTCAAAGCGGATAGGTCACTAAAAATTCTACCGGCAGACAAAGAAAACCCAATAGTAATTATGGACGTGGATACGTATGCGAACAAAATACAGGAAATGCTAGTGGCAGGACAATACAAAGAGTTAAGAAAAGATCCCACAATATCTGTTGGAAATCAAATATACAAAACTGTATAAACACAACGCAGCCTTCCCCAACCAGAACATCAGGTATAGACATTGTTAAGAACTTAACATCTTTTATTTTATTTCATATTATTGTTTCTTGTTTTACTCGTATATATGAATGTCTTTCTCTATTTTCTATGTGTTATTATATTTTTGTAATGTATGTTTTATTTTTCAACTTTTAAAATAAATTGGCACTTAATGTATTTTTTACATATAAATATTACGCATACTGATGCGGAGCCGGCTTCGGGCGCATGCAATCTCACCAGCCGAATTTATTGTCTGCCGGCAGAGTTACACGACTGTACACCGAAGGCGATGCAAGGCCTCCTATGTGTACGTACGGACGGCAGTGTCTGACATGTGCGTACATATAGGGACCATTAGCTCCACGAGCGATGCACATGTATATATGTTGTAATCTTATGTTCGATGCAAGAGCGGCCCCGAAATTCTCGGCGCACACCGAACTAAATAAATGTGTATTTGAACTGAATTTGAGTTTTATTTTTACGGTACTTTCAAACTAGGAAGTTTCCTTAACATATTGGTCCTTCACGAGTCGGATCGTATACATTGATATACGAAGAAATATTGTTCGTTTAAGCAGAGAATACATACGCATATCGCTTGGTATTTAATACTGCGGCCAGTCTTATCGAACGTACTAGTCCGAAAAAGCAGCTTTTACTGTGGCGGATCTAGAAAATTAGAAATATTAATAGTCCGCAAAGGCAGGAAATACATAGGCGAGTATCGTATTCAGTTCTGCAACGAACTAAAAAGACACGAAGCGTCCAGTGCTCTGGTCCGCTTAAAATAATACGCAAGACGTATACAAATTTAGTGTTCGCTTACGCAAAGGATACATACGCTGATTATCACATCATATCCTGATACTGCGGCGAATCCAATTGAAATATTTAAGTTAGAAATATTTACAAACAATTGTTCGCAAAGGCAGAGGATATATGTGCGGCTATCGTACTTCCTACTATTGCAGCGGCACAGAAAGATTAAAATTTAAGAAAAGTGGCCTTGCAAACCACTAAAAATACACTCTCGTACAGTAACAAACATACTTACGCAGAGCAAAACAAAGATTGTTATAATCTAAGAAAGGTGGCCTGGCAAACCACGAAAAATACACTCTCGTACAGTAACAAACACACTTACGCAGAGAAAAGATAGATTACTAACATCTATGAAAAGTGGCCTGGCAAACCACGAAAAATACACTCTCGTACAGTAACAAACACACTTACGCAGAGAAAAGATAGATTACTAACATCTATGAAAAGTGGCCTGGCAAACCACGAAATATAAACTCTCGTACAGTAACAAACACACGTACGCAGAGCAAAAAATAGATTACAAAAATCTAAGTAAAGTGGTCCGTCCCTACCACGAGATAAATGCCCGCATGCAAATAGAAAAATCTGAAAGTGGACAGATTTTTCTTTATTTTTTTTTGCTCAAATACTAATACGGAGCTTAAATACTGATACGGAGCAAATAATACTGATGCGGAGGTGAGATACTGATGCGGAGGTGAAATACTGCTGCGGAGCTAAATACATTGTGCATAAAATAAGCAGTTTGTGGATGCTGCAATAAATAGAAAAATCTAATACTGAAGACAGATTTTTCTTTATTTTTTTGCTGGCTCGATTTACTGATGCGGAGGTCAGATACTGATACTGATGCGGAGGTGAAATACATATACGGAGCTCGATTTACTGATGCGGAGGTCAAATACTGATGCGGAGGTGAAATACATATATGGAGCTCGATTTACTGGTGCGGAGGTCTGATACTGATGCGAAGGCCAGATACTGATGCGGAGGTCAGATACTGATGCGGAGCAAGGTATACTGATGCGGAGGTGAAATAGTGATACGGAGCAAGGTATACTGCTGCGGAGCTACGAATATATCTGTATATATTTAAAAATAATAAAAATGGAAGATTTAAAATTTCAGCGCCGAATAATTAAAGCATCGTTGACAAGAGCGGTCACTTATTTAGATAAAAGTGGTCCCAACGACATCGTTGACGACGATCGCTATGAAAAATATATTTTATTACTGGAACAATTTGATAAAGTGCAGACTCAAATTGAGAAGCTAGATGAAACAGAATTCGAGAATACTGAGCGTGAAGAATTTGAAAATAAATATTACGACAATAAACTACGATATACATCTATGTTAGCTCCTGTGCGAGACAACGATGAATCCTCAGAAAATAATAGTATCAACACAGTAAATAGCTTCATCAAACTGCCTACAATTGAGTTACCGGTATTTGCTGGTGACTATGATGACTGGCTCTCATTCTACGATACTTTTAATTCTCTTATACATAATAATAGTGCCATACCAAATGTACAAAAGTTTCATTATTTGAAATCGTCGTTGAAAGGAGACGCAGCCAACGTTCTACATTCCTTAGAAATATCATCCGAGAATTACACAAATGCATGGCAAATGTTACAAGATAGATACAATAATACGAGAATAATTGTACAGAAACACATAAATGGTATTTTCAACTTGCCAACAGCACACAAAGAAAACGTAAATATTCTTAGGCAGATATTAGACGGTTTTATGAAGCATTTTAGAGCCCTTACAGCACTGAAACGTCCTACAGAACATTGGGATGATCTATTAATATGCATTGTCTCCAAAAAGTTAGACGTTCAGTCATTAAAAGAATGGGAAGCCAAAATACAGTCTACAGAGTTACCTACATTAAAAGAGTTCACGAATTTTCTCACACAAAAATGTCAAACTTTAGAAGCGATCTCAAAAGCCAGCAACACTCATTACAAAACGTCAGCGAACGTGTCAACTGACAAGAGTTCAGTATCATGCACTTTTTGCAAAGGTTCCCATCTTATTTATAATTGCAGAAAGTTTATAAACCATCCCGTTAATAAACGAATTGAGGAAGCTAAAGCCAAGAAACTTTGCATCAACTGTCTAAAGACAAATCATGTAGCCTTTAAATGTCCAGGGAGACCTTGCAGACATTGTCATAAGAAGCACAACGATTTGCTTCATCTTCAAATAATATCTAGATCTGAGACATCGCCATTGGAGACCAGTTCAAGTTCCACCGGTTCAAGTTCCAGTGTGTCACATCACAGCTGCAATTCAGACGCGAACAGTCACATTTTATTATCCACAGCGCTGGTTAACATTTTAGACCGGAAAGGGAAAACTCATACCTGTCGAGTTCTTTTAGACTCGGGATCGCAATCACATTTATTAACGTACAGAATGGCGAAAATCTTTGATCTACCGCTAACCAATACACAGATATCTCTATCTGGAATAACACAGTGCACTACGAGAATAACGAACACCACCAAGGTTTCAATTAAATCTCGAAATAATAATTTCAAGGCAAAACTAGATTGTTTAGTACTGGACAAAATATCGGAATGTCTTCCTCTAGTATCTATATCAAGAGATGTAATTGATGTACCCAAAAATATCAGACTGGCCGATCCTGATTTTAATATATCCAGAGATGTAGATATGCTAATTGGTGCTGAACTGTTTTATAAACTACAATGTGTTGGACAAATCAATATAGGTAAAAGAGGTCCATATTTACAGAAAACTTTATTAGGCTGGGTAATATCTGGAAAACTAATTGCACCACAAACTTCAGTAAACATAACAACGTGCAATTCAGTTACATTAAAACAACTTAACGACAATCAAAATAAATTCTGGGAATTAGAAAACGTCAAAAAGGATAAAGTGTACTCACATGAAGAAAAGCTAGGCGAACAACACTTTATTAAAAATACGAAGAGAAACATTGATGGCCCTGCATTTCTAGAACAGAATGCAAGCGAATGGCCTGGTTTTGAACCGCCAACTATTGAAACTTTGCCAGAAGTAAAAAATATTGTTGGGGTTAATGTCATTACAGACAACTGTGATCTGTTCACTAAATACTCTTCTTTAAACAAATTAACAAGAGTAGTGGCATACTGCCTCAGATTTAAAAATAATGCACGGGCAAAATGTAGTAATTCTACTACGGAAATAAATACCTGCCATTTAAAATGTTCAGAACTGGAAAGAGCAACAACCGATTCATTTATTGCTGTGTTAAGGCGATTCATTTCAAGAAGAGGAAACGTGTCCAATCTATATTCCGATAACGGAACACAATTTGTGGGAACAAATTCCGAATTAAAGAAGATAATCAAACAACTGAATTCCCAGTATAACCAGGAGGAGCTGTAGGCCTACTTCGCCCATAATCAAATAAAATGGCATATTATTCCACCAATGTCGCCACATTTTGGAGGCTTATGGGAGGCAGCAGTGAAATCTGTAAAAACGCATCTCACTCGCATAATTGGTAAAAGTTCCTTGAATTACGAAGAAATGTACACCCTATTAGTCCAAATTGAAGCCACACTCAATTCTCGTCCTATAACAGCCATTTCAAATGATCCCAATGATTTAACCTTTCTCACACCTTCCCACTTTCTTACTGGTTCCATATCTGCTACCATTCCGGAACCTAGCTTGATGAATATAAAACTAAATTCCTTATCAAGATGGCAATATGTTCAACAAATACGTGAACATTTCTGGAAGCGATGGCACAGAGAATACCTGAATCAACTGCAAAGAAGAAACAAGTGGAATGTCAACACCGAGCAACAACTACGTCCTGGGCGCTTGGTAATCATCCGAGAAGACAACACTCCTCCTTGCCAGTGGATCCTAGGCCGAGTTTTGGAGACCCATCCAGGACGAGATGGTATTACGCGTGCGGCAACAGTACAGACTTCAAATGGTACGGTGCAAAGACCAAGTGTAAAATTGTGCGTGTTACCAGTGTACGAGGACTAAGTCCCGCGAGTGCTACGTTCTGTTGAAGGCGATGCCTTCAAGGGGGGCGGTTATGTTAAGAACTTAACATCTTTTATTTTATTTCATATTATTGTTTCTTGTTTTACTCGTATATATGAATGTCTTTCTCTATTTTCTATGTTATTATATTTTTGTAATGTATGTTTTATTTTTCAACTTTTAAAATAAATTGGCACTTAATGTATTTTTTACATATAAATATTACGCATACTGATGCGGAGCCGGCTTCGGGCGCATGCAGTCTCACCAGCCGAATTTATTGTCTGCCGGCAGAGTTACACGACTGTACACCGAAGGCGATGCAAGGCCTCCTATGTGTACGTACGGACGGCAGTGTCTGACATGTGCGTACATATAGGGACCATTAGCTCCACGAGCGATGCACATGTATATATGTTGTAATCTTATGTTCGATGCAAGAGCGGCCCCGAAATTCTCGGCGCACACCGAACTAAATAAATGTGTATTTGAACTGAATTTGAGTTTTATTTTTACGGTACTTTCAAACTAGGAAGTTTCCTTAACAGACATACACCACATTACAGTAAGCCCCGACACACTGTACGGACTACGAAAAACCTCCAAACCTGACTTTCCTCTAAGACCGATGTCAGTTCCAGAAACTCTCTATGCCATTCGCTAGGAAGATATCATCATATCTTCTATCATATAAGCCAAAACACTATAATCAAATTTGTATTAGATATAATAACACCTACGTCAGGAAACACCAACTCCGCAATAGGAAAATGCGAAACACTTCTTAAGCCGAATCAAAGATTTAAAATTGCAACCAGGAGATGTAATGATTAACTTTGATGTAACTAGCTTCTTCACGAATGTACCGACACGACCAATACTTCCTATAGTCAAGACCTGACTCTCAAGAACGATACCTTACAAGAAAAAAACACTCTAGGAATAGAGGCCATCATAAAGTTGCTATCAACTTAGCAACCTGTCTAGACACTTACATACTTCCCAGTTGGAAAGAAATTCTGCCAACAAGAATTTGAAATGGCAATAGGTTCACCGTTGTGTCCAATTCTCAGTAATGTATACTTGGAAGAATTCGAGCAGAGAGCAATCAACACCCACCACCGGAAATCAAAATGTGGTTAAGATACGTCAACGACACCTGTGTCAAATGGCCACACGTAGAAAATACATTGGAAGCATATAAATGTAAAGAAGACTCAATAAAGCTCTCGTTTTCTTGACGTCAGGACCTCTGAATCGCGTTTGAATAATTCCACCGATGATAGCAGCTCTATGCAGGGTTAATAAATGTTGATTTGCCAATGTTGAAATGAGAGTATGTGGTATCGCAATAGCTAAAAGCACGAATGAAGAATATGTTGTCGAGAATGGACTTATGCTTGATACTAGCTGGAGAGGAAAGTGTTGATGGTGTATTTCCTTTAGCTGGTTTTCGGAAGTAGTATACGTTTGTCTGGAGATGCCTCTTACAGTCAGACATTTGTCGTTCCTATAGCTTCTATAGCACACACTGTGAACATTCACTGAATCAACACTTTGGAGCATCTGTTGATGTTCCTCTTGTCCTCTTTAATGCTCGCCGCTAAGAGACCTTGAAGAGATTTATTCTAGGCCACATGAATGTCTTCAATCAAAGGTTTTTTGTAAATCAAACAATAGCTCATTTTCACGAGGTTCTCAAGTACGTACGCTGATTATGAAGTTTTAATTATCCCCCGAGAAAAAATACAGAAACACCAAATTGTTCGTATGAGCATGGTCTACAAGTTTTGGAAATAGCAATTGTTTTGTATTGCGGAAAAGAAGAAAAAACAAAAAGCCAGTTTCAATTACTAAATTTTTGTCTATTTCGTTCGATATCTTAATACACATGGGCACTAAATTATAGAGCGTCAAATGAAAAACGAAGAATGACAATTCCGCATCTTGACGGGGAACAGGGTTACAACATAAACCAAAATTCACCACTTTTATCAAGATGGCAGAAAATGCACATGGGAAATTATGGTTGAATACTTCCAGTTAAGCTTTCTTAACCACATACAACATATAAAAAAATTAGGATTCTCGGTTCACTTTTTGTTCTTTGATTTATTTTTGGACAGAATGACTGGATTAATGGAAATAGTACAAACACTAACCCAAATTACACTCCATCGTCAACAATCACACGTTTTGAGTTTTGTACATCTGTTACTGCTCTTGTTCTTACCTTTTTTTCTCTTAAAAAAATCCATTACTTAGTAATTTACATTTTGCCGACAAAGGTAAGAAACTTGACCTTTTAGAGGCAATTAAAATATTTAAAGCCCCCCATAAATCTGAAAAACCACTTCTAAATGCTCCTTTTCCTGGATAGCTAGGTTAAGTATAAACAGCTTTTTTTTAAAGAATGTTCAGTGTTCCTAACCGACCAAGTGAAGCAAAAAGCGTGTTTTCTTTGTCTATTATGGAATACGTATCATAAAGCAGCTGCTTACAAAATTAATTTTTTTTGAGATTTGTCTTACCCCTATCATCCTGATAGTTTTCTTCCACCTTTATTAAATTTTTTTGAAGTGTAAACTTCTTTAGGCGCGTTGCGCTGATTGTAGGCAGTGAACAAGACTGACCCGTCACGCTGGAATATGAAATGCTCGAATATGAAATGCTCGGATATGTAACGCTCGTTCGGGTAATGTCGGCTCGAGTCGACTAAGGGAACAATTTTATTATTATTTAATTTCAATTACATTGAAATTTAAATGAATAAATAAATTCATGTCCCAGAACAGGTTCGATCCCGAGACCGCACGGTTATGAAGCCGATACGTTACCATTACCAAGACCAGGACAGTAAGCAAATATTTATATCGTCTATTTATACATACACATACGTCCGAACTGACCAAACAAAACGGACGCTCGCGTAAATGTAATAAATGTGCGAATATGTTTTATTTAATACGTTACTGAATATTATATGCGTGTATTTCGTATTATCTACGGTATTATTAACCTCGCCTTGATGAAGTTTACACTTCCGCCGTGTGGTTTTAAGCACACTTATTATTCTTGTTGGTACATACATACATTTTTTTTACTCTTTTTAGCCTCCGCGTTACTACTTTTCTTTTTTCTTTTTTCCATTTTATTTTATAACTATACTGGCTGGTTTTCTCTTTCATCATATTCTTATATCAATGTTTCCGTCTCTATTTTAACATTTTTTATATCTATTATCATTATAATTTTCTTAATAAAACCTTCATGAAAGTTAATGTTTAGAATCACCAGTTTGTTGCATGTCTTGCCTAAATTGTTTCAAAGGCTCCTCTTGAAAACACTACGCCATATTCTGTGCAAATACAGATTCACATCTGATCAGAAATTTGGTTCAGGTATTGAGGAGAAAAATTCAACGACATTAAATAAATAAATAAAATAAAGTTTGGCTCGAGAGTTTGCTTTATAAACTCCAAGAAAGTTTTCCTCATGAGTTGCTTCCTATACAAACATCTTATTGAACTGTCGGGTATTTTTAAATAAAAATACCTCATTCTCTGACTAATAAAAAACTGATTGGGAATGTTTTATACAGGATTTTGATAGGAAAATAATATAAGCGAATACTTGGGATAGACAAAAGCAAAATATTTCGAATTTCCGTGGCCGTTTTCCCAACCATCCAGAAGTGTTTTATCACTGCACGAAATTCGATTTTATCCATTTTTGCGAAACCGCCTGACTTGCTACACAAAACACACTCTTAAATAACAACTATTGACAGTAGACGTCTGAAATTTTGACAGTTGCTATAAAAAGGGTTGCGCTTGCCGACCAATGAATGCACTTCAACTTTCGTGCGCCATCTCTTGCCGATTCCGGAAATATTTCAGGTCGCCCTCGTATAATGGTTGTTGTGAATTATTTCGGATATAGTTCACAAGCTTTTTTCCCGTATGTTGGTTTTATATAATAATATGTTAACAAATTTATAAAAAGAAAAATTTGCCCGTGCCCAGTTCCAATTCCCCTTTAATAATAATAATATTCTTTCAAGAGCTGTATATCTCTGTTAAGCGCCTTATCACTTCCGGTTCGAATTTATACAAAAATTTTTCCAAATCAAGCTATGAATAAATACTTTTATATAAATCTGTTTAATTTTCAGGTATTTGCAAACAACTGCTTATCGTAAAACTGAGTGTGACTTCCGGTCCGAATTTTGAAAATATTCTTCAGTTTTGCGATAAAAGTAAAAGCTCTACTTACTTCTGGTAGGAATATTGATTTTATATAATTGTTCTTGAATTCAGTTGCGAGTACATTTTTATTCTTTGGATATTTATCAAAACTTAGTATTTGACGAGATTCGATTTTCTTACTGAAGTAAACTACTATTTCCGGTCTATTAATGTCACTGAATAATTTGCATTCCTAAATATAAAATTGTTATTGATAGCATTTATCGTTTGGCCGCTATTGTGATGACACCCAGAGATACAAGAGATAATATGGTCAAATAATTCGAAAATACAAATATAAAGCCGTAGAGAAAAGTGCATTATTAAATTATTAAATTTTGTAACATACTGTAAAATTACAAATTGTTTAAGAACTTCACTTATGAAAATGGTTATAAATAGTGTATCTAATAATAATAATAATAATATGCAAAGAGTAGTTAACTTTAAAAATATGTTTTAGACTTAGATCCTAGAAAATATTTTCTATTCTCTATTTGCATTCTGCACAAAAACTGTGTAAAAAGGCTTCAGCTTGGTATTCTAATTCCATAACTTTTCGTGCTTTAGAATAACTTCCGATAGAAATGTATGGATCGAAAGTGTACATGAGGGAGGGTGTGGATACATCTCCAATTTGTTCATGATCGTCAGCAATATTTTCTAGCATGGTGTAAATGTAAATGTTTATACGTCTTTGTTTCGTGCTTCCTGGACATCCTCTGAAAGTTGTCCCCATGGTAGCAGGGTAAGATGTTTTATGATAATTTTTCCGCATGCACATAATACTCGATTGCTGCACTGGCACAGCCCGAGATTTTTGTTTTGAGTCAAAAGGTTTACATGTTCATTTACACAAGTTATATTTGCGCTACATGTGTAGTTATTAAAGAACCTTCTGGAAATATGTCCAGCATCGAGCTCGTCTTTGAATTGTCTTGTATAACTTTTTTCATTCTTTATTAAATTTTTTCTCGGTTTCAGTCAGTATCAGTCAACACTTGCATAACCTTTCATCAATCATTGTCAAACACGTTCCGTGTCTTACGGAAACTGTTGTATGTTCAGAAATAATCACCTGGTTAGGTTGAAGTGTAGAATCGTCATTAGTTAAATCTCAAATAGCTTCTATTGTTTCAGCTGGAGTTTCTTTAGTCAACTCAATTGATATTGGATGACAATATCTATTGGATTTTCTCATATTATAGCACTGTTTTTAGAATCAGGTAACTTTATAGGAATTGAAGAAACAACAAAAATATTTGAATCTGAAATGTATTTGTTCATACTCGCTCTGCCTCGATGTTTCATCACACACCAATGTTAAATATTATATCATTCCTATATAGGACATCTTATATATCAACGAAGTTGATTTTAACGATCCTTTTTACTGTGTGGCTTATAAGATTTTGAAGTGTAACGCTGACTTTTACATCGGTAACATTTATCCCATCAGGATAACATTTCACTCTAGCTTCTTCTTTTGTAGGCTCGAAGTATTTTGTTCCCTTTCTCATCTAAAACATTCTTTAATAGTTGATATGTTTGAGTCTATGAACATTTCTCAGACTTCATCTTTTGAAAAATTTAATACATCTTGTAACGGTGCGGTTCCCAGGGCCACGTCACCGAGCCCCACCCGCCGGCCAATCGCCAAGGATGGAAGGAAGAGGGGCGCTTAAGAAAGCGTCAGTAGGTTTTCGAAGGTTGTGCGAGAGACATTTGCATCGTTGTATTCGTTAAAATATTAATAATAAAATAAAGCATTTAAACAAACTTTACTGTGTTTGTAATGTTAAAGTGGCGCTCAACTTGTGGCTCGAAACATATAGTTTGATATAAACGAATAGGAACCTGCAAGTGTTTTGGTATTAGTTAGTGAGTACCTAGAATTTATATTCTAAAAGTGTGAACCTTAGAATGCAGTAGATTGTAAGCGGTATTAGGAAATTATAGCACGATAACAGTAAGTTGCATAAAGTGGATTTGAGCACTGCTGTTTTGTCTGGTTTTGTTTGCTTACAATTAGCTCGTAATAAATAGATTGTGATACGACTACTAATAGATGAAAATTACTTGAAACAGTACTACAACTGTAAGTGAATACTGAATATTAGAAGCGACTTGATCAACCTTTGGTGAGGTATTTTTTTAATTTAAAGTGGAGCATAATAGTAGATACTGGTTGCGCAACAGAGCTCAAGCTGGTAAAATGGCGGATCCAGTAGTAATGACTAATGAACAATTACGACAGCTCATTCAAGGTATACAAGCAGTAAATATAAATACTCATGCAGTGCCGAGTGGCAATTTTGCTAGTTGCCAGTCGAGGTATGACGGTTCGAGGAATTCTGATGCAACTGCCTTTATAGATGCTATAGAAATTTATAAGAATTGCATGAATATTTCTGATGAAAATTCTCTTCGTGGACTGCCAATGCTTTTGGATGGCTTCGCTGCTTCGTGGTGGCAGGGTGTTAAGGATTCTGTAACTACTTGGAATGATGCTCTGGCGCTATTGCGTACGACTTTTGGCCCAAAGAAACCACCTCATCGAATATATAAAGAACTGTTTGCCACCGAGCAAGATTCGAAAACACCTACCGATGTATTTGTTTGTAAATCACGTGCTCTGCTTGCACAGTTACCCAAAGATACCCTTAAAGAAGAAATTCAGTTAGACATGGTCTACGGATTATTACATAGACGTATTAGAGAAAAAATTTCGCGAGAAAAAATCAAAACTTTCACTCAGCTTTTAGAACAAGCCCGTGTAGTAGAGGAAGCGTTTCCCGAGGAAGTCATGTTTCGCAGTAATAAAGTAGAGGACAAGCGTCAGCGATGCAATTATTGCAAAAATTATGGCCATTTGAGAAATGAATGCCGCAAATTAAACGCGAAACAGAATGAATCTGCGATGCCCTCACCATCAACTTCGGCGAAAGTTACGACAACTTCTTCGCAACCTGTTGCCCGTGAGACAGCTCCGATTTCATGTTTTGGATGTGGAAAGCCTGGATACGTGAAGAGCAACTGTCCGTCGTGTCAAGCACCTAAAGAAGTGTCGTTGGCCGAGTTCTTTTCCATCAGCACGGATTCTCACGTAGCAATAGTGCCACGTGCGCGACCAGTGCTGTTTGTCGACATATTAGGCTCTTATGGACGTGGTTTCATAGATTCTGGTGCAAAATTAAGTGTTGCAGGACGCAAGTTATATGAAATATTGCTAAATAAAAGACAATCATTCACAAGTGATGTATTAACCATGAGGTTGGCTGATGGATCTTGTAAGCGTGAATATGTATTAATCACAAAGGTCGTGGTGCAGTTGAAGGAGCGCAGTATTCCTACCACTTTTGTCATACTTCCCGAATCTGACAATTATACCTTGTTTGGTATAGATTTTATACAAGACGCCAAGATAGTCATCAATGCTGCCCAACAATCATGGCATTTTGCTGATCAGCCAAATGTGGAATATGACCTGAGTTTCGAAATACCTGAAGATTACCAAATTGTTGGACTAAATTCTATAAGTGCTTTGCGCGCTGAGGAAGGTAGTATGTTAGTTGATGTGGAAAGGTCTCGTTTAGATGCGTTACTATCAAGGAGCGAAGACATCTTTAGGCCAGGGGGAGAAGCAACACCCTATGCGGAACATCGCATAGACACTGGTGACCACCCACCCATATCAGTACCACCTTATCGTATGAGTCCTAAGAATAAGGAAATTCTGAAGAAAGAAATAGATCGGATGATGGAGGAAGGAATTATAGAAGAGTGTGAATCACCGTGGGCCGCACCGGTTGTGTTGGTGCCGAAAAAATCCGGTGATGTGCGAGTATGTGTGGATTATCGTGGTGTGAACTCTATAACTTTGCCAGACGCTTATCCATTACCACGAATGGATGATCTTCTTCATGCTGCGAAAAGAACATTTTATATGACGACAATGGACTTAAGAGCCGGTTACCACCAAGTGAATGTGCGTGAGTGCGATCGTGATAAAACAGCGTTCGTATCACCATTCGGAACTTTTCGTTATCGTCGTATGTCGTTCGGCCTTCGTAACGCGCCAGCGACGTTTCAGCGACTGATGGACCGTTTTCGTAGTGGACTTGGTGATGTTCTGATATTGGCCTACTTGGACGATTTAATTATATTGTCATCGACTTTCGACGAACATATTAAAGACTTGGACCTTGTATTTTCCCGCTTACGACAATTTAAGCTTAGAGCCAATCGAAACAAGTGCAATTTCGCGTGTTCTAGTATCAAATATCTCGGACATTTAATAACCCCAAATGGAATTCAGGTTGATCCTGAAAAGACTGCTGCAATAGCTGACATGGCTGTTCCCAACAACGTAAAACAAGTATTATCATTTCTTCAAACTTGTTCTTGGTATAGACGTTTTGTTCCCCAATTCGCTGACATATCCCGTCCATTGAGTAATCTTACAAAAAAAAATGCAAAATGGGAATGGGCGGCGACGCAACAAACTTCTTTTGAAACTTTGAAGAGACTACTAGTTGAACCTCCTATTTTGCTGCAAAATAATCCTGAAGAGCCTTATATCCTAAGAACGGATGCCAGTAGTTATGCACTGGGTGCTGTACTACTTCAAGGCGAGGAAGAAGATGAACATCCTATTGAGTACGCAAGCCGACTTCTCACGCCGGCAGAACGTAACTATTCGACAACTGAGCGCGAGGCTCTCGCTGTCGTTTGGGCTTTAAATAAGTTCCGTGGTTACATAGAGGGATCGTCAGTTCATGTGACCTCTGACCACCAGCCTTTAAAATGGCTAATGACACTGAAATCGCCTACAGGAAGATTAGCCAGATGGGCTCTCCTGATCCAGAATTTTAATTTGAAGATAGACTATATTCCAGGCAAGCGCAATGTTGTTGCAGATACATTATCTCGCCCATCTTGTGCGCATGACAACAAAAGCGATTGCGATGTCTGCAGTATATCCGTTGCACTACCCACTCGTTCTGCTGCCGACATGCGTAAAGGCCAATTGAAAGATCCTGAGTTACTGAAGATTGTCCAATGCTTTGAAGATGTGAGTGCCCACCCCGACGAATATGTGAAGTGGACGGAGAGAGGTTATCTCATGACTAATGGCGTTCTGTATAGGTATTGTCCGGAGGGAGAGAGTGAAGGAGCCTTACTTGTGGTTCCTACCCAGGAGCGAACACGCGTGTTGAATGAGTACCATGACGCCCCTACTGCTGGTCATTATGGTATAGAACGTACAATACAACGTATCGCCAGCCGATACTATTGGATCGGTATGCGGCGCTATATTACGGATTATGTAAAGAAATGTATTGATTGCCAAAGATACAAAGCTGCTAACCTGAAGCCAGCTGGACTTGTTCAAACACCAATCTATGCCCAACGTTTCGAAGTGATATCTATCGATTTGTTTGGACCTCTTCCTGAGACTGCGACCGGTGAGAGATGGATATTTATCGTTGAAGATACGTGCACAAAATGGGTAGAACTCTTTGCTTTGAAACAAGCTACAGCTGAGGAATGTGCCCGAGTACTTATAAATGAGATCTTCATGAGGTATGGAGTTCCACGAAAGATGGTGAGTGACAATGGCGTTCAATTTGTAGGAAATGTAATGCAAAAAGTGGCCTGTTGTATGGGAGTGAAGCAGAGCTTAATTCCCGTGTATCATCCTCAGGCGAACATGGTAGAACGAAAGAACAGAGACCTAAAGCCCCGACTAGCAATACTTGTTGGCAATGATCATACCGCATGGTCGGAGAACCTAACAGCGATTCGCTTCGCTATGAATACTAGCCGAGGTGAGGCCACCGGCTATAGTGCAGCTTACTTAACTTTTGGCCGAGAATTACGAACGCCGGATGACGTAAATCATGATCTGCGAGCTATTGTACAGACAGAAAATTTCATCCCGGAGATCACCCCATATTTGCAGAGAATTGCAAATACTCTACGTGATGCTCGTGACACACATGAAAAGCAACAAGACCGTCAGAAGGTTTATGCAGACTCCCGCAGGAGGGACGTGGCAGGGTATAAACCAGGTGACCTCGTCCTGGTTAGCACACATCAGCTTAGCAGCGCTGCTGCACAAAGGACTACGAAATTTGCGCCGCGCCGAGATGGACCTTATACCGTCATTAAGAGGATATCCCCAACAACCTATCAAATAGCTAATCCCAATGACTTATCTGTGTCAATTGGCTCTTATCATGTTTCAGCACTGACCCACTTTGAGGGACCAGCGGACAGTTGTCCTGTGGTTCCCATTCGCAAGAGAGGAAGGCCTAGCAAAGGAAAAGCCACCACTCCTTCTGGTACCTCGTCGGGTCGCCGTCGGAACCAGAGGGGGAGACTGTAACGGTGCGGTTCCCAGGGCCACGTCACCGAGCCCCACCCACCGGCCAATCGCCAAGGATGGAAGGAAGAGGGGCGCTTAAGAAAGCGTCAGTAGGTTTTCGAAGGTTGTGCGAGAGACATTTGCATCGTTGTATTCGTTAAAATATTAATAATAAAATAAAGCATTTAAACAAACTTTACTGTGTTTGTAATGTTAAAATCTTCATTTTCATTCTGAAGCCTAGTCAGTGAACTCTGTTTTTACTTAGGGGAGAAGTACCTTAATTTTTCAAAAATATTGGAATATGTTGTTTCATCAACGGACATGATCGCTTGTAATGTTACCGTTGCCTTTTACCTCCTTACATTCATGTAGCGGCGCTGTTCGACGTGTTCTCCAGGTCGGGTACGATTGAATTGGAATGAGCCGTGAACCGGTTGTCAACGGTTATTTTGTTTAGAGTGATGTCAGATAAGACAGTTGTCATATGACATTGTGTCAGGTCAAACATATTTTAAAAACAGAATTTGATATTTTATTTTTAATGTTAGTAGATGTTAGTAATAAAAACGTTTGTTAACAGTAAGTGTGTGAGGTAATCTGATCTATTCCAGACTCTCGAATCATTTTTGTAGCTTTCCTTGTCTTTGTAGACTCAGGGTATTCTTCATACTCTCCGAACTGTCAAAATCAAGTATATTTAACATTCTTGGTTAAATCTATTTTATTTTATTTTGAATTTGAGCAATAAAGTTTTTATTGTATTGCCTTTCAGACAAATGAGTTTCGTTTTTATTAGATTGTAATGCTCCTGTAAACATGTTTCAGCAACTGAAATATGTTTACCTTGTTCGATGAAACCCATACATAAGTCCGTTCACTTTGATTGATATATAACAACCATTTTATTTCACTCTAACTTTTTGTTTCACGTACATTTTTAATGATGTAATTGAATTTTAATTTCTGTATATGTTTTCAGACGACACATATAAAAAGAAACGCGGGCAAAGTATACCCAAAACATTGACAAATTCAAAGCATAAACTAATTGTGACCATAAATAAAGTATTTTTCGAATTTAGATAATAATAATAATACATTTATTACCCAATAGAGTTACGAACTTCACTTACAGGATAAAATTAATATATAAGTTTAGGTAGTACATGTGAGCAGTTACTCCCTATAAACTAATAATAAACTGAAATTAAAATTACAAAACATAAACAATATAGAAAATAAGAATAACATGATATACTGCACCATGGATTATCAGCCTACATAAAACATTCAGGGAATATATCCTACACATTTGCCAGGTGTCCTTAAATTAGAGGTGGGCAGTTCGGGTCCGAACCGGTTCAGTGAACCGAATCCCAGCAGGGAACCGAGGGAGCCGGTTCACTAAATTTCAATGAACCGGATCTCGGCTCACTTAGGTCGACTGAATAATTTGGAAATTATACTTGGAATACGGTCGCAGGTTGGATTGAAAAATAAAAATTGATATTATGTAACAGGTAGGGTACGCACTAAAATATTTATTTTTGTACAACATAACAGCATATTGTATAAATATATAAAATGTAGGTATATACTGAACTGAATATCAAAATATAAAAATAACTAAACAGCTTACGTATAAATCTAAATTCTACATTGATAATTTACAAATTATAATTTAAAAAAATGATTTGTGAAGTATTCGCGGTTGTTAATCGACTTCTCCTGTCAGTAATGATGTTCCCAGATTTACTAAAAATGCGAGGAACAGCCAAGACACATAATAAACGTTTACTATTGATTATCGGTTCATTTAGGTATTTATCAAATTCAATTATTCCAGTCGCTATCGATGTCGAATTTGAAATTGCCAGTTCTTTTTCAACTTGCTTATCAAATTCCTTCCACAACAGAGAAGTGGTATATGATAATGAAGATGAAGGAACATTTGTGAAATTTTCATCAGTTTCACTTCTTATATTAGAAATATTTGTAGAACAAACTTTATTTTTTAATATTGCACATGCCGCTTCATATTTTGAATTATTTGAAAAACCAAATTTTTTAAACCGGGGGTCCAAAATTGTAGCCTCCGCGATTAATTCACATTGTTTCCGTGTTCTTACCCAGCCAATGAGCTGTCAAAGCTACAAAGCTGTCATTGTTAATTGACGTCCACGCATCAGTAGATACACATACGGCAAACGCTTCTTTAAGTTTTTTCTCTACTGTTTTTTTAGTCCTATTGTAATATTGCGGTATTAAACTAGAAGAAATAGTTTTCCTGCTGGGAAGCTTATATCCAGGGCACAATAAATTGACAAACTTTTTAAATTCTACATCCTCAACAATTGTAAATGGCTGGTATTCTTTAACTATCATCCTTACCAGTTGTTCATCAAACTGTTTTAATCTATTTAAAGACACTGCTTTCATATTTAAAAAGAAATCGGTGATGTCTTCTTTCCTTTTTACTGCAGGGACCCTGCTAGATGAGCTCTCTCTCTCAGGACCCCGGACACACTCCAAGGGAGCACTTAGTGAATTATAAAGAATAGGTGGTACTGATGAAGTCAGGTTCATCTATACTTTGAGATGATGCTACAGTACTTTCCCTGTTTATAGAAATTCCCACATGTTTTTTCTTAATATGCATTGTTAAATTTTCTGTTGAACCGCCTTTAGCAGTTATTAACTGTGAACAGTAACAACATTTTGCCTTGTCTTTATTAGCCAACTCAGTAAAATGATGCCAAATTGCACTTTTCTTGCGTGAATACGATGACATGTTACCTGATAAAATTAAAATAGGCATTCAATTTTTTAACATATTTCAAACACATTTATTTTGATTACCTCGCAAACAGCAATACTCAGTATTTCCAATACTATAATAATTGTGTGGTACGTTGAGGAAAATTAATAAATTGTAGGTAAAATGCGGTTCACTGTATCCGATTAAGCGAATTTTAAGAATGTACGGCAGAGACGTGAATCTCTTAAAGGGTAAGAGGAAACTGAATATAATTTATAATATTTGTATTTTCAATTCTCCCAAAAATTATAAATTTCACCCTTTTCATATCAAACACAGACTTTTTTAAGTATATGTGAACACTTGAAGTACCTATATTAGTAGTTTAACAATGGCCTGTTCTGTATCGGTCAAAGACGCATAACAGTACTTATTTGTTATTTATATAGTTCTCAAAAATATTCCTTTGGATAATAAAATAAACTATTTAATTTATTAGTTGTCTGTGAGTTACAAAATTCTTACAAATACTTTTATTACACCTGCATCATAATCATAATTGCCATTTAATAATGCTATGAAAATTATGAAATGCTCTAGTTCTAATTACTTTTTGTTCGAATGGCATTCTCTTTAATAATTATAAATACCAAATGAATGTATAATTTAGTTTTACATAGGTATATTTTGCTTAATTTGTGTACAACAATCTGATAATTTGTCAAATTTATGTGAATTGTACCTTCAAATAAATTGTTTGTCAAACATTTTGTATAATTGGTGTGCGCGCAGCCTAAATTATCATCCCGGTTCGTTTGCGCCGACGACGGCGCCGAGTATTACATACGGTATGCCAGTGGTTCTCAACCTTTTTTCGTGTAGCGCCCACTTACTGGATTTTGTATAGATCCCAGCGCCCACTGCAGAAAATCGCGAAGGGACACGTCATGGACTACGACTATGGATATGGACTAGTTAACCTGGGCACAGTAATTAAAACAAGAAGTAATAAATTCTACCTCTAAATTTATTTAAAAATATTAATTAATACAAACAAAAATTATTATTGAAATATTGAATTTTATTTAACAAAATTAAATTAATAAATTTGTGAGCCCAACCCATGCAGACTTCACTAATGCGATCCTTGAGGTTGGTGCTTGCTCACCAGCTCTTTCACGCGAGGAGTCAGCAGAGACAAATAAAGCCGCAAGTCCCCTCTGTTGACCATGTCCAGCCTTTTCCTCTTGTCTGAGTGCAGAAATGTAGCCGCACTAAATCCGGTTTCCACTAAATATGAAGTCGGAAACGTGAGAAGAAGCTTGTGAACAATTCCCCACATTGTAGGGAATAGTCCTGCCATGCTGTCGTTCTGCCAGAGTTTCTTGAAGCCTGTTTTGATTCGGACTTTGCAATCCTCGTTGTTGCGAAGTTCCACCAACTCCTCCTGCAATTTAACGTCAACGTCTTCCAGCACGACTCCAAACGGGTCAGTGATCCAGGCAGGTACATCCAGTTCGACGAGGTCTTGGAAGCGCGATGTAAGGTCCTCTTTTAGTTGCTGAAGATGAGCCCCATATCGAAGAAGATCTTCATCTGTGGGTGTCTCTGTCATTTGATTAATTTCACTAAATTGGTAAAGTTCTTTCCTAACGATATTACTGCGGAGAAGGGCCAGCTTGTCGATAAAGGTGGTCACTGCGCTCTTGCAGTCGATGAGTGTCACCAGTTTACCTTGAATCTCGAGAGACAACTCGTTGAGTTTCCTGAAGATTGTAGCCAAGTAGAAAATGTCGAATTTGTGTTTCTTCAGCTCACCGGCCAACTTCTCATGTTTGACTTGCAGGAAAGTGACAACTGAATCGAACATTTCACAGAATCGAGCCAAGCAGTTGCCCTTAGAGAGCCATCTCACCTCGGTGTGAAGCAGCAGCCGATTGTAGATCTCGTCATTTTCCTGGCAGAGGTTGCGGAATAGTCGATCGCTTTTTGCATTTGTTTTTATTACGTTCACGGCCGTGATCACGAGATTGAGAGAGTCATGAAAGCTGGGGGCCAGCCGTTTCGCTGCAAGATGCTCTCTGTGCGCTACGCAATGTATGCAGATGATATCTGGATGCTCCTTCTTGAGAAGAGCAAGGAACCCCTTGTATCGCCCAACCATTGCTGGTGCTCCATCTGTTGCGCGGGAGTGAATGTTGATTAGCGGGTTTTCCTTTTCTTCAAAGTACTTCTTGACAGCAGCAAAGATGGATGTACCAGTTGTGTCAAGGGGTAAGGACTCTGCAAACAACATGTCCTCTTTTGTTTCCCCAGTTTCGTCGAAGTACCTCACGTAAGACATGAGAAGGGCAGTGTTATCACTCAAAGTCGATTCATCAAGCTGGATGGAAAAGTTGGTCTTCTTGAGAATGTCCATCAACTGGATTTCGACATCACTTGCCATCTCATCTATTCTTCTGGAGACCGTGTCGTTGCTAAGGGGGATAGCCTTCACTATTTCTGTCGCATTCCTATGTAAGACAGTCGAAATCACCTCTTTCACGGCAGGCAGAATCAGTGTTTCCCCCACAGTGTGCGGCTTGCCAGCCTTTGCAATCATATATGCAATGTTATACGATGCCAGCAGGCCATCACGCTGAATCTCTGTCACCTTGGCAAAAGCAGACGAAATGGACGGGGTAGTTTTCTCCCTGTCATCACGCAGTTTCTTGAAGTATTCTGCGGACTTGTCCTTTTTGTCCGAATGCATCTTTTCTAGATGGTCACGCATACGAGAGGGTTTCATACCTTCATTTGAGAAGACATTGGAACAAATCCGGCACATCGGTCTTGTGCGATCCGCTGGGCTTGGTACGAAACCGAAGGCTATATAGTCGACCGAATACTGGCGTACCACCTTCTGCTTTTTGCCTGGAGGGGCCATTGCTGTCGTGTAAAAAAGACCGATGTTAAACAATGTTAAACAAGTTTGGTTGGAGCAATATAATTAAAGTATTTTGTATAAGTTAGATTTCTAAAATAATTTGAGTTATTAAAAACATTACCAACATCAATAAATGATTATTACCTGTAATAAACGGTTTTCGATTATAAAAATTGCTCTACCTAGTTTTAATTTAGCTCAAATATATATTGTTTATTTTATAACAGAACCGTGTGTGCTAAATGTACAATATTTTTGATTAACACTCTGTTAATGAATCACACAACTATCGCACACTGAATATTTGTCTCTGTTCGAACGTTATCGCTGACTATCGTAAATAGAATGAATCATGCGAATAATGACTTCGCTATATATACCGCACTGCATGGAATTCTCTGGAAGTCGAACTCTCTCGACCTTGGAACATTCGAGATGCGGTCCACTATACTCACGTTGACTCACAGAGTCCGCGCGTTGCGTCATACATACAATAACATAGTTAAGCACAGAAATAGAAACAGCATGTACGTAACCATAGCAACGATGGGGTTAACAATGCATAATAGGAACATTGGTGAGCGCGGATATTAAACATTTTGCATTTTTGTATAATTTTACTAATTTTTTACTGTGTAGTGTAGCTTTACCTTTACACCGTACAGCGCCCACCCAAAATCCTCCAGCGCCCACTGGTGGGCGCTACCGCCCACGTTGAGAACCACTGCGGTATGCTATTATGGATCCACACGGTTCAAATGAGCCGATTCAGGGACCCGGCTCTCTATGAGGAGCTGAACCGAGTGAGCCGGGTCAATGAAAAGAACCGTTTTGCCCACCTCTACCTTAAATGCATGTTAGTTCTCGGTCTGGGCATCGAAAAGATGTCAATGGAACGCGTGGCCCTAGATGGCACGACGAAGTTGATCTGGGACAATAGTACCTGTAAGTCCACCACATTGTTGACCAAGTTATAGGTATAAAAAAAAGTGCGTTGTTGATAAGAACTCAAAGGAATGGCTATCAAGTAACTCAAAATAGTCCGTGTTCCGAGCCGGATAAAAACCATCACTTTTGTAACTAAGAAACTTCACGAAACGCTTTAGCACTCTATCCAATGCCAACTGCCGGTATAAGTAGTAGGGATACCAAATAGTGACTCCGTGCTCTAATCTTCTCCTAACAAAGGCATAATAAATAGATTTAAGAGCCAAGTGACTAGTGAAACCTCTGTAGGAACGGATCAGGAAGCCCAAAAATCTTGTGGCCGTATTACAGACTCAATAAACACCCAGATGTTATTATTGGGGTTTACCACAGATGCGAATAGCACAAACGGGTATTATTATAAACATTACCTCCCAGTACTTATATTACTTAATCAATAAATACTTCCATATAACGAAATTTGATAACATAAGTAGCAAATTATGTACAATCACTAACACAAATAAGTAAGACAGCTTTGTTTTGGCTGTGTAAAATTGACGAAAATCAACAGCTAAGGTCAGTTAATTAAAGATTATTTGAAGCTGTCATTAGTCATACCGCAAGTCAGTTTGATTGAAAGGCAACTTGCAGAGAAAATAGTATGACAATAAAGCAAATTGCTAATTACTTTGGCATTAACAAAAGCACTGTTACATTCATAATACAACGATGGTAAGAACAAGGCGATTTCACAAGGAAAGCTGTTTCTGAAAGGCGAAGAGCAACTGCATTCCAGGATAACGCCTTAACTGATTATTTGCGGCAAAATCCTTTTGCTACAGCTCGTAAGGCCGCAAATAAAACACATTTTCCTGCATGCATGACGACGATTAGTCGCAGAATTCGCGAAACGGATTCACGGAACAGACTAGCTGCTAGGAAGATTCATTTGCCGAATCTTAGGAAACAAACCCGTTTATTATTTGCTCTTAATACAGTCATTTTCTTTTGCTTTTCCGTTTTTGTCAATTGCCTTTCACTATTTGTCAAATGACTTTCCATGTTTTTAAACGTCAGCTGAGTCTATCGAATGGAATTCCCTTTTTGTCAAATTACTTTCGCTCTATATAAATTGCTTTTCTTGTTTATATGTAGGTAGGACATTTAGTTGTATTTAGATACAAACTTAGAGTAACATCTATGTAATATAAACATAACTTAATTAAAATTTTATTTTTTTGTAAACAGTTGTGTAAATATATGTCTCCATGTATTGAACATAATTGAAACAATTTCGTGGACTTATACGCTTGTATTGTGTACTGTCTCATATAATTCGTTTTCACTCGTTGGCTGTGTTCTTTTATTTTCTTATACGTAGTAGTATAAGGAAGTATTGTGATGAAGAAAATTTTCGACTTCGAGATTTTTGCATACCAAAAAAGTGGTTTTTAAAAATGTTTGTGTGTCTGTGTGTGGCCACGACAACGGTCAAACCGCTGTAGATGTCAATTCCAAATTTTGTATTTACGTATATAATCTCCCTCTTGAGATCAGATTAGTTTTTTAGTAAAATCGGTGACCGGAAGTAATACTTTACTTCAGCGAAAAAACATTTCGTCAATTACTAAGTTTAAACAAATTTATAAAGAAGTCAAATTTACTCAAAATTAAATATGAGAAAAATTGTATCAAAAAAGTTTTTCGAAATTCCTACCGGAAGTAGGTCTTTTAATCTTATTGAAAATCAGTTTTTAGCGAATATCTCGCAAGTCATGCTTTCTAGGCAGGTACATTACGAGTATAAAAGTATTTAAAACATAATTTTAAATATCTTTTGTATAAAAAAAATTTCAAAATTCGGAGCCGAAGTAACACTTTTATTCCTATCGAGTAGCACTTTTTTTCGAATAATTTGAAAAGTATGCATTCTATAGGATTTATTAAGAGAATAGAACTATTTATAATAAAATTTTGAATAATTTTTGTATAAAAAATATCTATAATTTGAAACGCTCATACGTATAAGAAAGTCGTGTGGTGGCCACACCTAATTTTTTATTATCTGCTTCCACTGGGTGAATAACTCCTCTATTGGATTTAGAAAAGGGTTATAAGCGGGAATAAACATTCGAAAATGACCATGACCTCTAATGACGACGAAGAATTTTACATTGTCCATAAGAATATGAGCCCCGTCTACACCGTCATTACGTAAATGTTGAATTAACGTTGCGATAAATTCACAAAAGTGCAGTACACTAAAAGGCACATCTTGAATTTGAAAACAAGAAATTTACGTTCAATACAGCGGCAAAAGAATAATTGCGCCCTTTTAACTGTGCTGTTATTTTTGATGCTCTAGTATTTTTCACAGATCTTCCGTATGAAACGCGAATATATATTTGTATTTCGTATTCGTCAATTACGAACATTTTTTTCTCTTTCCAGGATCATCTGTTATACTGCACTGCGTAATCAAAGCGAGCTTGAATAATGTCCGGTGTATTTCTTCTTTCAGGAACAAATGACCCCCTTTTTAACAGAATAATGAAAGTTGCTCTATTAATCGTAGATAGTGTGATATTTGTTGAAGAAGTGGCCATTGGTTTAAGCACTTTTCTTGCAACTAACGGAGGATTAAAGAACAACCCAAGTCATCCCAATCACAAAAAATCTGTTCTTTTTGAGCATTTAATAATTTTTGTTGCCGATGTCCTGCACTCACTTTTGCAGTATTATCAGTTCTCCTGTATGTTGCATGAATTTTTCTAACTGTATCCGGCAAAACTAAATGAAATTTTGAATTAAGTTATGTTTATATTGCATAAATGTTACATTGTGTTTGTTATATAAATACAAAAAAAAATGTTTCACTTTAATATGTAAATTGCTATATATTTTTTATAAAATGTAAGAGGGACACATACCTACATATAAACAAGAAAAGCAATTGATATAAAGGGAAAGTAATTTGACAAAAAGGGAATTCTATTTGACAAACTCACCTGACGGTTAAAAACATGGAAAGTCATTTGACAAATAGCGAAACGCAATTGACAAAAGCGGAAAAACAAAAGAAAATGACTGAAACCTTTATCGTGAACTACAGTTTTGGTAAAACGCCGTATTCACCGACGAAAAAGTTAGGGTATATCCGAAATTCGATGAAGCATATTCGCAAAAGTGCAATAGATCTGGACGGTTCTCCGTCCATGTGTGGGATGGATCACTTTTCGGAAAATGGGTGCCTGTTCAATGCAGAGAACAATGTAAACACTTTAGAGAACACTATTACTGCCTATTGTACGAGAACTATACCACGACAACAATGTTGAGTTCCAGCAAGACAACCGTCATATACACACTGCACGGAATTTAATCGCGTGGTTCCAAGATCAGCATACTGAACTAATGCCTGGTCTGCACATCTGATCTCAACCTCATCGAAAATTTTTGAAGTTGTATGATAAAAAAAAACTTCAGGAAGGAATTTTTTAATTTTATTATTCTTTGCTTTTGTTAATTGTATTTTCTGACATTTCAATTACATAACACCTTATTATTTTGTGGGACAGAAATGCAGTAAGACTTAATTACATTAGCACAAATAGCACAATTTATGGCTATTTCAAATAATATTTGTCCTCGTTTTTAATGTTACCGATAGTACATACATAATAAAATATACTCAAATGCTCATTTCTGTAACTATTATTACGCAGTCCTCTGTTAGGAACCGAATATATGAAAAAGGCAGAAGTACTCGCTAGATTTTATTGCGGATTCTTAAAGTAGATAGGTACTTCAATGAATATAAAAATCGGAAATTTAAAGCGAAGGCAAGAACTATTAAATGTCTAATAAAAGTTTTGCAATTGTCCTAAATTAAATCATTTTACTTTTCCATTTAATTTAAAACAGTTATTAAACATAAAGAGTCGAAATAATGCGTGTACATAAAATAAACAAAATATCTGGGATTCAACTCGTAACACCTTATGACAGGGGTTCAAAGTTTTCCGTAACATGTAGTAATAATGGATCTGTTGTTTTTAAGTTTTAAATTTTAAGCCCTATAACACACTAACAGATGAAAAAAATATGCGTTTCTACACGCGATATATAATCAAATATATTATAATAATTTTCTGCTTCAGCTCTGATAATTATATATTTAAATTAGGTAAATTTTAAATTTAAGGCAAGCGCTCCTGACTAGCGATCGGGAGTTCGGAGGTTCGAATCTTACCGTAGCTAAATTTTTAAAATTAAAAATTTAGCTAATTTAAATAAATAATTATGAGTGCTAAAGCAGAAAATTATTGTAAGCATTTTAAAATCATTCAAAATTTAGTACAATCATTATTTTGCTCATTCGACATAGTGGGAGGTCTCAATAAACAGAATAAAGCCATTTCCACATATACAAACCGATGCTGTGGACTTGTACCACGGATGACTTGTACATATACAGCGGGTACTATTACATTGTACACTGTATTCTTGCATAGCGCACATTTACATTTATGGATAACAAAGTTAGGTTATGTATCTTTGTGAGAGCCACCACAGTAGGATAAGCAATTGAGCGTCTTTACTCTTCTGATTACGTATTAGTTTTTTTTTCGAAACAAACCATTTCACTCCCATTTTTTACGTTTCTTAGTCTTTTAATTATGCAATTGGCGCCAATATTTTTGTGTAGTTGAGTTGAATGCATGTCTTAGACTAATGAAGACCGTTTGATGAAACTACGAGGATAATAGTGATAGTGCTATGCTTAATTGTTCAACATTTTCACTTTTACACATTCTTTTGTTTACATTATATCTCGCTAGTCTTTGAAACTTTTTAGATAACAGCTTATTATTCATTGTAAATGTTGAAAAAAAAAATTTTTTTTTAAATGTTAATTCAAGTCATCCATTCAACGAATGATGTTTTCTAGTTTTATACGTGTATTTCTCTCTACAAGTTCCCATTGTAAGTTGTTTTTCAAACTTTTCATTTAGTGTCTCTTTTTAATTGAGTTTTAACTTCTTATTTATACCGTAGTTTGGCCCTGAAGAAGTACCAGATTGTGATACGAAATATTGGGAAAGAATAAAGAACTTCACATAAAATTAAAGGCTTTTTGATGCTGGATCCCCCCAAAGAATACTTTTTCTTCATATATATATAGTAAACGCTCATGATGACATCCGTTCCGCATTATAGCAAACTTACATCCGGCAGTATACACGATGTGCATATAGTATGTACATACAGAAAAAATACAAACTGACATCCGGTCTACATTACGCGCAAAGTAACGCCCGCTTGCAAGTGGGGAACCCCCGATAAAAATACACAACATCAAACAATGGGTGTAATTCATGGCGCTATCAAAGCGATACATTGCTATATTTGTCACTGCGTATTTTAAAGCTTGGAGTTTAGGCACATCTAAATTTAATATTTTTCTATCGGGCGGGACAATTCAGTTACATATTCGAGATTTTAATTTTAAGAAATTTGAATTTTAAATTAAATTTAAAAGCGGAATAAAATAAATTAAATAAAAAATCCAACTGTATAAAATGGGGCTTTTCAGAAACACCTAAATTATATACAGTGTGTCATTAGTACCCGCTTCTTCAATTGCTCTTTCGTGTTTTAAATGAAAGAAAACTGGTGAAAGATCTATGGTTACTTGTGGCGCATATTGCAAAAATACTTTAAGTTCTGACGCACTTCCGGTTTCACCGGAAATGCACGGAACTTAATTTTTTTAATCGACTCACCCTATATATTTTTAGATTTTCTTGTACCGCTTTAAATTTTCTTTTCAACTGTTTTTTCTTTTTCAAAATTGAGCCAATAGTTTTTAAGTTATTAATTTGTTTTGAAAATATATGACCAAAACACGTGGTCAGAAAAAAATCATTTTCAGATTGTTTTTAAAAGTAAAAACATTAACTTTGGTGGTGCTTGTAGCGAAGAAAATTCTGCATCATTTGGTAAAGTTGCACTCGACAATACCTCAAAAACTTGGTTTTTTCAAAGCCTACTTCCTGAAATTTTCACATACCAAAAACTTATTATTTTTAAATGGAACACCCAGTATTTTATTGAGGCATTTTGTTCCCTTTTTAAATTCTCTTTCATTTTTGTTAACAATGTCCTATACCCATCTTTTGTAATTTTTGAGATAATCACTATAGGAGCAATTAGCGGGCAATTAAAGAACTACGGGCGCTGTTCTATGCACCCAAATATTCGTCCAATAAAGGCTGGAATGCGGCTGACTGCCTGAGTCAACTGTTAAAGAAAGTCGGTATGCATTTATGTCAAACTTATAAAAGCATCGCTATTACTTATCATCCAAATGAATTATTCTTATGAAGAGTTAATAGATGTGATTGACGTTTTGGGTGAATCTGAAAGAAACTCTTTGCTAGCATACAGACTTTATGCACAGCGATCCCTGGTTGTAGTCACCCGAAGTCAGAAACCTTCGAAAGTATAAAGTAAACGGTTTGAGTGAACAGGAAGTATTGAATATGAAAGAAAGAGCGGAAAAAGCAATAACTGGTGAGGATAAAACGTTTATGGTTCTTGCGAGTGTAGTCGAACACCCCCATACTAGTAGTACGAAAATTAGTCGTCAGTTAGATGTAAGTCAAATTTGAGAATCCAGAATAATTAGGAAATATGAAATTCGCCCGTTAGATGAAAGAAATTTTCAGAATCGCTTACATTTTTTGTCAATTGGCAGCAGATAAATTATCCTGGCTTTCTCAATTTTTTGTTGTTTACCAACGAAGCCAACTTCTATTAAAGTGAATACGTTCATCGTCACAATTTCCGTTATTATAACACATAAATACCCCCACTTTATCACACCTGTAAACTTTCAAAACCGTTGGTCATTAAAACTGTGTGGAGGAATAGTGGGTAGTTACATAATTGTACCTTATTTGTTTGATGAAAACGTTAATGGAGGAGAGTATCTTCGCTATCTACGGACCGATTTTCAAAACTTTTTGAAGACATTTTCAAGTATATCAGTAAACATAACCTTTATTTTCTTTCGATGTTAACCAACAGTGTCAAAAATGAACATGAATGACGTAAATGTAGCAATTGTGTTAATTATTTTTTTTGTATTAAGGACCATTTTTATAATATAAACAAACTCGTTATTGTTATTCTTATACTTACATGTGACAGTACACTTTCATTTTATTGACAATTTATAGTAATATAGAAAGAAGG
This sequence comes from Amphimallon solstitiale, assembly GCA_963170755.1. Lineage (NCBI taxonomy): Eukaryota > Metazoa > Arthropoda > Insecta > Coleoptera > Scarabaeidae > Amphimallon > Amphimallon solstitiale. The sequence goes on along the minus strand of OY720679.1, from coordinate 619,264 downwards.
ATGGGAGATATTTTATACGATATTAATGCCTTCGACACAGTATAAACCTTCCCAGTAGTTGCACTCCCAAAATTTATTGAGACCAAGTTGTTTCTTGCGCTTGCGCATTGTAATGCGCAATGTCGCAGTGACGGTAAGAAACAGAATTAGACTTGTTTATAGTTTGTTTGTCAACAGATCTTAGTACGTGCTTTTGAAAATAACCAACCGTTTTTAAAGTGAATTAGGTTTTTGTGGATAATTGCAAAAGATTTATTTGATTTAGTGTGTTAAATTAATCGAGTACAATGAGTATAAAGTGTTGTGTACCGCAGTGTAAATGTGTGTATTCAAAGGACATAAAAGACATTAGTTTTTTTAATTTTCCATCTGAGGAAATAAGGTAAACCTAAAATTCAAATAAATATTCAGATATACATGCACATAAGTACGACATAAAGGATTATAGAATTTATAAAAAGTTATTGTAAAATATAAAAAAATATTGACGTAAATTATTGATGGTTAAAATTGCTACATCATTCAAGCATTCTTGTACATAATAATAGTTGCATATGATTAATAATTTTTTCTGCACTAGGCGTAAGGAGTGGATTGCTGGAATTGGAGAAACAAGTTCTATGAAGAAAAATGCCAAAGTCTGTAGCATTCATTTTGAAAACTCTTACTTCAAAAATGTGCCCACTTTATTTCTTACAGGTAAGCCCTAGGATAGATAAACTTATAAAATCAACTGTTTATTTTTTGAAATTAATCTTTTCTTAATAAAAAATTCTTTTAAATGTTGATTATATCAAATTAATCACAAATATATTGATTGCAACTAGCTTTGCTATATTTATTTGATTTTGATGCCTCTGTGATTTTTCTAACAACCAAGATTACATACACCTTTTTTTATATATGATAATTCTATTTTACAGAATGTACAGATGTTACTTACACCTGTGTTAAAAGATGATCCACTACCAGGCACAAGTAAAGATGTTAATGTGATTACCGATCAACATACTGAAACTCGTACAGGTAATAACAGTTTTTGATGTTTTATGTGATATCATTAAATTATATTTCTTATGTTTAGCTAACATTTATGTGCAAACACCGCAAAGCCTGTCAGCTACAAGTCCCAGGAAGAGCAAATTAAAAACTGAGATTCGGTATTTGAAAGGTATTCTAAAGAGAGCGGAAGGGAAGGTTTCTACTCTGACAGAGAAAGAAAATCAGATTTCTGATGCTGATTTTATTACATTTTGTGAAAGCCATTTTAATGAGGCCACGGTTAATCTGTTTAAAATGCAGCTGAAATTATCAAGTAAAAGGGCTCATGGTTTCAGATATACAAATGAATTTAAACAGTTTGCGTTAACTATATATTTTCTCAGCCCTAAAGTTTATAGATTTTTATCTGATATTCTCCATTTGCCATCAAAAGCAACTTTATGCAGATTAACCAGTAAATGGAACATAACAGTGGGGTTGAATGACTTTCTTTTTATGGTAAATGTAACTCATATATTCAAACTAGCATTAAAATATGTAATGTTATTCCATCTATGAGACGTTTTTCCAAGATGGTTTTTAATTTTAAGTTATTTTGCAACATCTATAAAATATGTCAAATATTGTAAAATTTAAATGTAACTCGTATATTAAAGCTAGCATTAAAATATATAATTTTATTCCATCTATGAGACTTTTTTCCAAGATGGTTTTTAATTTTAAGTTATTTTGCAACATTTATAAAATATGTCAAATATTGTAAAATTTAAATGTAACTCGTATATTAAAACTAGCATTAAATATATAATTTTATTCCATCTATGAGACTTTTTTCCAAGATGGTTTTTAATTTTAAGTTATTTTGCATCATTTATAAAATATGTCAAATATTGTAAAATTTAAATGTAACTCGTATATTAAAACTAGCATTAAAATATGTAATTTTATTCCATCTATGAGACTTTTTTCCGAGATGGTTTTTAATTTTAAGTTATTTTGCAACATTTATAAAATATGTCAAATATTGTAAAATTTAAATGTAACTCATATATTAAAACTAGCATTAAAATATATAATTTTATTCCATCTATTAGGCTTTTTTTTTCCAAGATAGTTTTTAATTTTGTTATTTTGCAACATTTACAAATTATATCAAATATAGTAATATTTAAATGTAACTCATATATTCAAACTAGCATTAAATGTATAATTTTCGTCCAAATCATTTTATTCCATCTAGTAGACTTTACCAAAATAGTTTTCAACATTTTGTAAAATTTGTTAAATTGGCCACAGGTTTCAAATCTAAGACAATGATATGCATAACGTACATAATTATTGTTTAAATATTTCTAATTCAAATACTTTCATTTATTAACAAATTTAGTTAATCCGGCCCCGATTATTTTAAAATAGGATTAGATCCGGACCTGCTTATTAAATAACTTTCCGATCTCTCCGCTATGCGACATTGCGCATTACAATGCGCGAACATACAACTTGGTTTCTAAAGATCAAAGGTGCCGACACTGACTGCAACTACTGGATATGTTTATACTGTGCCTTCGACAAAGAACAAATACATATAGAAAAGAACGATGTAACAGAAATAATTGGTGGTAGCAAAAATACATACCTAATAGGTATCTCATTTCAGTAAAATATCACACTTGAACCTGGATTTTTTCATTTCTTTGCTATTATGATTCATACAATGAGTGCTCACTCGCCCCCATATAATTGTTTAACATTGTTCATAAGCTGAAATCCAATTTTTTGTTTGAGAGAGAGAGGGAGAGAGAGGGGGAGAGAGAGAGGGGGAGAGAGAGGGGGGAGGGAGAGAGAGGGAGAGAGAGGGGGAGCAGGGCAGAGGGAGAGGCCGAGGGACAGGGAGAGGGAGAAGGAGAGGAGAGGGAGAGGAAACTTTTCAAATAATTATTTTCTTTGCAGTAAACAAAATGAATTTTAATATGTTTGTATGTGTAAAAACTGAAGAAGACAATATACGGTTGTGGAAACGTTTTAATTTTGACTTTTAATAACTGCCACCCAAGGAGGAAATAATATTGACCGTTATATAAAAGTGGTCGTTATTGTCAGGTTTTTCGTTTTACAAATAAAATACATAATTGGTTTTTAAGATTTTTTTCATTATTTTATTAATGCGGAGAGAATTTTACATTATATGTAAACTTGTAGAAATAAAGGCGATCTCTGATCATAACAATAAATATGCTCGTATGGCGCCGGCAATTTGCTGTCGGATAGCGGATCCGCGATATTTCCTTTATATATATATATATACCTACGCGGATCCGGGGGGGGGGGGGCACGTGCCCTTGTTCAAATTGAAATTTGGCGCACCTGTCCCTTTATGGGGTTCTGGTGCACTCTTATAAAGTGCTGCAAATTATATGTGAAATACTCTTTTATCGTATTCAAAATTTGACTTTTAAACTGAAAAGCTTTAAAATATTAAAACATGTTTGTCTTATTGTTTCTGACTAATTGGTCGTCATCAGTACGGTTGCACTACAGCGGATTTTACCCAATATTCTCTTTTTCTTGTTTTATTTTATGAATCCGCGATAATTCCTCTTTTCATTATCTTTCCTGGGTTCGGATGGCACGCAGGTTGACAATGTCTTCCTCGTGGCGATGTTAGTTGTTGTCTTCAAAACCGAAGATCTTCTAACTGAAGCTGCAAATGGCGGTCTGTCACCTGATGGTCTTCCGTTTATGCTTACATCTCCAAGGCTGTCCCACCTTATTGCTTGGCTACACCGTGCTGATGACGACCAATTAGTCAGAAACACGTGTCTACGGTTGCACTACAGCGGTTTTTACCCAATATTCTCTTTTTCTTGTTTTATTTTATGTATCCGCGATAATTCCTCTTTATATATACAGTGCCCGCGGAAAAGTCTGCACCATATGGAAAAAAAATTTACTCTTTTAATTTTTAAAATTATTTTTTTGTAGTTTGTTTTTGCATAATTAGAAACCAAAAACTAACCTAAAATATTTAACATATCGCATTTGCTTCAATGCGTAAATGTCATTTGACAAAATATAAGAAGATGCCATAAGAAAAAGTTGTTTGTACTTTCGCGGACATCCTAAATCCAAAGTTTCGTACAAAAATTTTAATTTTAATTTTTTTTTCATAATTTTGTAAAAAAACGCCTGTATTTTTTTAAGTGTATTTTTCTCTCGAATTCTGATAAAAACCTATGTTACCATGTAATAAATAAAAAAAAAAAAACAATTTGTATTTCAGAATAAGGTATATTTTTTTTAAATAAATGATTTCGTTAAGAAAAGTGGAGGACATTCTTGGACTATTTTCATATTTTCGTATGTACCATTAAAAATAAATTAAAAAACATAATGGTCAAAAAAGCTAGAAAATAACCTTTTAAAAATGAGAAAAAAAAGTAATTTTATTTCAAACAAATTTCAAAAAAAAACCAATTCTAATTCTTAAAATTAAATAAATTCACAAGTAAGCGTAGTCAACAATTCCAATTTTACAAAAATACCGTTACTATACAGTTAAACTAAATGAATAAAAAAATGTTAACAATACTACATTTCTGTATGTCTCCCTTCTCTTGCAATACATTTGATGATCCTTCTAGAGAACTCTCTTGTAATGTTTACAAAATATGTGGCCGGAATTTCTAGGCAAACGTCACGTATTGTGTTTTCTAGATGTTCAATGTTTCGAAATGGTCGTTTGCGGTACACTTTCTCTTTTAGATACCCCCACAAGGAAAAATCTAACGGAGTTAGGTCAGGGGATCTCGCTGGCCATGGATACGCTGAATATCTGCCAATCCATTTGTCCCCAAATAATTGATTTAAATAACTCCTCACCGCCAGTGTACTATGTATAGATGCGCCGTCTTGCTGAAACCATAGGACAGATCTTTCTTCCAATACCCATCAATTAAATCGGTTATTTCGGTCATGAGAAAGTTCAAGTACCGTTGCGAATTTAAATTTTCGTGGAAAAAATAGGGTCCAATCAATCTACCATAAAAAATACCACACCAAACATTTGTTTTAAAAGAATATTGGTCCCTGCATTCGATGATAAAGTTAGGGTTTTCATCAGCCCACCATCTGCAGTTCTGCGAACTCACCGTTCCATTGGAAGAGAACGTTGCTTCGTCCGAGAACATGATTTCTTTGGGGAAACGACGGTTTTCTTCGAGCTCTCCTTGAAACCACATACAAAAATCAAATCTTGCGTTAAAATCTCGTTCTTTTAGTATATGGACATATTTTGGCTTAAATGGACGGTACTTATGTTTCTTTAAAATTTTTCTCACTGTAGTCTCTTTTGCCCTAGTTCTGTTGGAAATAGCAGCAATTGATGTAGTTTTATGCTCTACTACATCTAATAATACATGTTCTTCATGCTGCTGAACTTGCCAGTTTACATGTGGCTTCTTAAAATCATTTAGAACTGAACCGGATGACTTGAACTTATCTACAATACGACCAACAGTAGAGTGCGAAACGAATTTGTTAGGGTGTCTTTGATTAAAAATATTTGCCGTATCCCTGTTGGTTCTATTTTCTCCGTGAATTAAAATGATTTCTATTTTTTCTTCCGTGGATAACATTTTAAAACAAATCTATTAGAGAAATACACAAAACTGACATTTATTTAGTTGTTTATGTCTAGAATTTGCAATTATTTTCTAGGCCTACTTGTGAATTTATCGAAGTTTAAGAATAAGCTTGTTGTTTCCTGCTTTAGAGATACTAAAGGAAATTTTGCTTAAAACAGACAAGGCTAGGTACATAACATGTTCTAATCTTACAACTAGTGTTATTTTCTAGGTTTTTTGACCATTATGTTTGAAAAATAAACATTTTTAATATACGAAAATATGAAAATAGTCCAAGAATGTCCTCCACTTTTCTTAACGAAATCTTTTATTTAAAAAAAAATATACCTTATTCTGAAATACAAATTGTTTTTTTTTTGTTTATTACATGGTAACATAGGTTTTTATCAGAATTCCAGAGAAAAATACACTTAAAAAATATACAGGCGTCTTTTTACAAATTATGAAAAAAAAAATTAAAACTAAAATTTTTGTACGAAACTTTGGATTTAGGATGTCCGCGAAAGTACAAACAACTTTTACTTTCTTATACGTAGTATAAGGAAGTATTGTGATGATGAAAATTTTCGACCTCGAGATTTTTGCAGATGTCCACGTTTCGAGGTCCCCTGATACCAAAAAAGTGGTTTTTAAAAAGTGTCTGTGTGTGTGTGTGTGTGTGTGACCACGATAGCGGTCAAACCGCTGTAGATATCAATTCCAAATTTTGTATTTACGTATATAATCTGCCTCTTGAGAACTGATTAGATTTTGAGCAAAATCGGCAGACCGGAAGTAGTAGTTTACTTCAGTGAAAAAATCGAAATTTGCAAATATTTCGTCAATTACTAAGTTTAAGCAAATTTATAAAGAATTCATATGTACTTAGAATTAAGTTTGAAACAAATTTTCTTAAAAAAGTTTTTTGAAATTCCAACCGGAAGTAGATCTTTTACTCTTATCAAAAATCAGTTTTTTGCGAATATCTCGCAAGTCATGCTTTTAAGACAAGTACGTTACGAGTATAAAAGTATTTAGAACATAATTTTCAATATCTTTTATATAAAAAAAATTTCAAAATTCAGACCGGAAGTACCACTTTTACTCTTATCGAATAGCGATTTTTTGCAAATATGTCGTAAGTTATGCATTCTATGTATATTTATGAAGAGTACAAAAGTATTTAGAGTTGGATTTGGAATATTTTTTGTATACATGAAATTTCAAAATTCGGACCGGAAGTAACACTTTCATACGTATAAGAAAGTCGTGTGGTGGCCACACCTCATTTTTTCTTATGGCATCTTCTTATATTTTGACAAATAATGGCACGTTTGGACGTTGGTAATTTTTAAATGACATTTACGCATTGAAGCAAATGCGATATGTTAAATATTTTAGGTTAGTTTTTGGTTTCTAATTATGCAAAAACAAACTACAAAAAAATAATTTTAAAAATTAAAAGAGTAAATTTTTTTCCATATGGTGCAGACTTTTCCGCGGGCACTGTATATACATATATATACATTATTTTTTTTCCTATAAGGAAGGAAGGATGATATGTCGAAACGTTAAGTATTGTTTTAATTATTCGTTCTTAAAAAAGAAAGAACCCACTAAGAAAATAGGCCGCTACCCCAAGAAAACAAATATTTAAATTTACATATATATACAATATACATATATAAATGAAAGATAAGAAATTATCGCGGATACATAAAATATCAGAAAAAGAAAAATATTGGGTATAATCCGCTGTAGAGCAACCGTAAACACGTGTTTCTGACTAATTGGTCGTCATCAGTACGGTGTAGCCAAGGAATAAGGTGGGATAACCTTGGAGATGTAAGCTAAACGGAAGACCATCAGGTGACAGACCACCATTTGCAGCTTCAGCTAGAAGATCCTCGGTTTTGAGGACAACAACTAACGTCGCCACGAGGAAGACAATGTCAACCTGCGTGCCATCCGAGACCCAGGAAATGTAAATGAAAGATAAGAAATTATCGCGGATACATAAAATACCAGAAAAAGAAAAATATTGGGTATAATCCGCTGTAGAGCAACCGTAAACACGTGTTTCTGACTAATTGGTCGTCATCAGTACGGTGTAGCCAAGGAATAAGGTGGGATAACCTTGGAGATGTAAGCTAAACGGAAGACCATCAGGTGACAGACCACCATTTGCAGCTTCAGCTAGAAGATCCTCGGTTTTGAGGACAACAACTAACGTCGCCAAGGTTATCCCACCTTATTCCTTGGCTACACCGTACTGATGACGACCAATTAGTCAGAAACACGTGTTTACGGTTGCTCTACAGCGGATTATACCCAATATTTTTCTTTTTCTGATATTTTATGTATCCGCGATAATTTCTTATCTTTCATTTACATTTCCTGGGTCTCGGATGGCACGCAGGTTGACATTGTCTTCCTCGTGGCGACGTTAGTTGTTGTCCTCAAAACCGAGGATCTTCTAGCTGAAGCTGCAAATGGTGGTCTGTCACCTGATGGTCTTCCGTTTAGCTTACATCTCCAAGGTTATCCCACCTTATTCCTTGGCTACACCGTACTGATGACGACCAATTAGTCAGAAACACGTGTTTACGGTTGCTCTACAGCGGATTATACCCAATATTTTTCTTTTTCTGATATACATATATATATATTCATAAATTCATTACATATTAAATTATGTTAAAAAACAGTTTGTATATTGAGTAAGCATATTTGTACGCATTAACTTCAATAAAAAATTGAGATATGTTATCAGTTTCGCAGCACTTTTTATAATTGCTACTCGTGTCAATAGATACGTTATTTAGGCAGTAAATTTATCGAACAACTTAATAAGCGATAACCTTAGAGGCACTTTCTTCCGAAAAATGTCCCCAAACTTTTCACAAATTCTCTCCCTTTCTTTATTGTCGTATGTGTATTTCAAAAGCCATTTTAATATCACCAGTTTGATCTCCTCTTGGCAGGAAACAGACCTTCACAAGGCTATCCCGAAAAAGTGAGAAAAATGTCTGACTAAACGTCAGTTTTTGAAAATTCAACAAACGAGAGAAATATCGCGAACAACATATCAAATTATACTCCATCGTTAATAATTACACATAATGAATCTAAATTATTATCTTGTTATACAAATTGTAATAAACTATTTTGTGTGTGTTCATAAATAATTCATATTAAGTGTTGTAATCATCATAATTTAAGTGTTATTATTTATTTGTTAGTAAGTACATTATCTAGTAACCTAAGTTAAGTAAATATATTTTAAACAGGTATGTAAATATTGCAAAATGTAAAGCATTCCTGTTACAATGAAACTAAATACTTAGAAGACATGAATAATTTTTTTTTTAGATATATAGGTATGCGAAACCTGTTTTGTTTATTGAGGTTTTATCATGTTATTCAATATTTGTACGTCCTTTGTACATGCACATGTAAATATATGCGAAAATATGTTTATAAAATGCACTTACTTGAGCTGTGTTGCGTAGAATTCATGTGGTATAGCGGCTAAAAGACCAGCACCGTCTCCAGTATCGTTGTCACAGGCACAGGCACCTCTATGGTTCATGGATATCGCAAGCCTTTGGGCATCGCGTAAGATTTTATTCGAACTATGTCCATCTATCGAAGCTATAAAACCAACGCCACATGCTTCCTTTTCAAAACTAGGATCGTACAATCCTTGCTTAGGTGGCCCTTGCCACGATTCAGCCATGAATCTTGCTGGAAATAAACACACTATCAAAATTATAAATTTGCCACACTATAAAATTTTTAACTCGAATGAGAAAATTGATTGCAAAAAATTGCTTTTAGTAAATCAAAGCAGGAGAATCTCGGAACGGTTTAATATAGACTGCGAATCTCCGTGAGCGTGAGCGAGTTTTTTTATGCGCATACTTTGAACTCGACATTCAACACGATTCCTACTCATGATATTCAGTTTGTTTACTAAACACAGCGCATTCACATAACGATGAATGCGTACAAACGATTTTATCAAAAAAAATGTCTAAGTCTATTTAAAGATAAGCAATCTGCACTTCACCTGTGACACTTCGACTAACAAAATTGTTTTAATGTTCCATGACGCCTCGAAAATGACACATACAAGCTTGCATTGAGTAATTAAGTGCTTATCAAAGCAATTTCCTGTAACATAATATGTGCATAATTTATATATACAGAGGAAATTACTGTAAACCCATATACATATTTGTGTGTTTGGAATTATCAGGTTACTTTGTGGGAATAATATTGCATAATAAATACGATAATTCTAATTTCTTTTTATGTAATCTATATTTTTCTTGTTTGCCTATGTTATTGATACGTAATTAAATCGTAGTATAATAACAAAATTAGTATAAGACTTTCTTCCCTGAAATAATAGATATAATTCGGCACATTTTTCGGGATACACGAAGAAAGGAAATTCCTGATACACATGAAGCGCCCATGCACGGTGTCAAAGACAGGTACTTTAAAGATTGTACATGGGGCTCAAGGTAATGAGGGAGGAAGGTGTCGTTAAATAATGTAAACGAAACATCTTTAATACTCAAATCCACGTAAGACTCAAGGTATCAGAAAAGCATAATCTCCGCAATGATGCTGTAAACAGGGAATATGCAAATTTATATTATTAGGAAGAAAATAAAGAATATATCAAATCTATCCTTGACAGTAATGAACAAAGTACCTAAAGCAATTACCGTACATGTACGGTTTTTTGATCAAATGTACGGTGTACGGTCCAATTGCCATTACCGTACGTGAAAATACGGTAATTTCGACAATAAACCATTTTCAAAAAAAAAATTGTTTTTTTAATATAATTTTATTTAAATATTTTTTGAAAGGGAAGATGTCTGTACAAATTTGTTAGAATAATTAACAGATGTCGCTTGCGTATTGTACTGGTATTAGTACTGGTAATATAAATAAAATTGGTGGATTTTCGTGATTCGAATTTATGTGAATCTCCCAACTTACAAATTACTGTTGTAAATACCCGCAACACACATATGTATGTGAATCGCATAACTACGAATTGCTCAGGTTTGTAAAGATTCAACATAATTTTCATTTCATTAGTTTCATTATTCAGTCTTGGTTGGTCTTCCTGCAGTAACTTCTTGTATTTAAAATTATCTATAGTAGAGAAACGTCTAGTAGTGAAAGTGAAAATGACGATGCTCCAATTCCAAAAAAACTAATGAAAGCAAGTCATCGATTGCAGGTATATATTTTTAAACTCAAAGGCTGTTTGGGAGTTTTAGGTTAGTATTCTTTCTGGAGGAAAGCTTTATCAAATGTAGCTTTGTCATAAATAAACATACGTATTATTCTTATTATACGACTTTAACACTCTTCCCAAGGCTAACTGAAGGTCACACTAGCTGATTATAAGATTTTCTAAAACATAACATTTTCGTTAAAAATTGTATAGGCAACTAGTTAATTAAGACTAAATATAGGAAAAATTCATCGATGTATTAGGGCTAAGTGGAAAAAATAATAGTAGCAGGGCCCAGTTTTGAAATGTTAATATCACAGGTATTAGAATGTTGCTATTTAAGTGTAAAATCTATAAAACACATATTTTAATGTTTTCTCTCAAATCAGAATGTTCGTAAGGAATATCAACCTGAAACTCACAAACGGCCGTTGTTGTAGGTATACTTATCTCGCAACACTGTTAAATAAATACTATCTTTATGTAATTGTAATTGCAGAAAATTTGTAATGTGTGGACAAATATGACAGAATACAAAATGTGGTTAAGGCCTGCTCAGAATAACTGTTATAAGGGGAAATGTGTATTATGTAACAAGGAATTCGTTGCAGAATTATCCACAATTAAAAAGCATACAGAATCTGAAAAACATAAAAAAACTAATTAAAGCTAATGAAAAAGGAAGTTCTTCCACATTTATGGAAAAATTTACCCAGTCGATTTCAATTTCTACAAGTTCTGATTCCATCCAGAATGCAGAAATAAAATTATGTGGGTTTTTAGCCGAACATAACATTTCATTTCTAACTATGGACCATCTTTCTCCTTTATTAGCACACATGTTTCCAGACTCGAATATAGCAAAGAAAATGTCTACAAGAAGAATAAAATCCAGGGCAATAATTAATAACGTAATTGCCGCAAGTTACAAAAGGGACTTAACAAGCATCTTACAAAATTCCAAATTTAGCATCTTAACGGACGAATCCACAGATATTTCCACAACAAAAACTGTCTGTGTTGTGGTGAGATACTGGAATCTAAATTCAGAAAAAATTGAGGCATCCCTGTAGGAATTGACTTCATTGTACAAAGAGGGTGATTCAGAAGGAATCGCCAGCCGAAATGTACCTATTAACAACATTATTGGATTTGCTTCGGACGGATGCAATTTAATAATGGGGGAACATAATTCTGTATCTTCTAGACTTAAAGAATAGTGCCCAGGTATAATTATAATGAAATGCATATGTCATTCGTTGCATTTGTGTAGCAGCGCAGCTTCTAAACATTTGCCCAGAACTTGTGAAGACCTAGCAAGAAACATTTATAATATTTTCAAATCCAGCAGTAAAAGACAATGATTACAAACAGTTTCAACAATTTGCCGGAATTGAAGTTCATAAAATATTACTCCCAAGTCAAACTCGATGGTTGTCGCGAACAGAGGTCATTAAACGAATATTTGAACAATGGAGTGCTTTGCAACTTTTCTTTAATGAAAAGTATTTAGAAGAACGATTGATTGCAGCTGAGCAAATTCATCAAGGTTTGAACGATTTGAAATTATATTATGTTTCTTAATTTTGTGTTGCCCAGAATTTCCAAATTAAATCAATATTTTCAGTCCGTAAAAGTTCTTATTTTAAATTTCATGGTGCAATGTGTGAGACTTACAAAGAATTACTTTTAAATTTCATGCAGAGAAAGCATGTTTTACAAGCAGATATTCATTTAATTGACCCTACAGAATCGCAGTTTTTACCCAACAATACTGTATATTTTGGAGTTGATATTATTAATGAGACAAATAAGCCAGAGGTACAAAAACGACCTGATTTATTAAATCATTTCTATGAACGCTGTGTAGATTTTTACAGCCTTTTATGTCAAGAAATTTAAAAGCGATATGATTTTAACGTTAGCTCCAATATTTAGAGAACTATCTCAATTATTAAACGACAGCACTAAGCAATTAGTAGATGATGAATGGAGGTTGCTGCCAAATTATGTTTTTCCTGATACTTTCATAATTGATGCTAAAGCTGAAATTGACACATTTTGGTTAAAATTGAATAGTTTCACTGATGATACAAATAATAGATTATTTTATAATCTTTCATTGTTCATTTTAAATATATTGGCTCTTCTTCATTTCAATGCGAGCTGCGAACGGGTGTTCAGTAACGTTAATAACATAAAGACCAAATCAAGAAATAAATTAATAACTGAAACCATTAATGGTTGTTTACTTGCCAAAGAATGCATAACTCGCCATGGAAATTGCACGAATTTTCTTTCAAATAAAGACATGTTCTCGAGAATGAACTCTGAACATTTATATTTATATGGGCACAAAAGCAAAACAAGCAAATTCAATGATGGAAGTAATAGCGATGATGCCACATTTTTCATAGAATAAATTAGCACTAGTATAAGAATATTTGCATTTTCATATAATTAGTTTTGTACTTATTTTATGTTATGTATATGTATAACAAATTACAAAAAATACATTCTTTATTTAGACATATAGCATATTATTTCCCATAAACATGTACGGTATTTTTATTGCAAATACGGTAATTTATACCACCAAGTACGATATATATAATTTCGTACGTGTGGTAACACTGTTTTTGGGTATCAGGGGACTTCAAAACGTGGGCATCTACTAAACTCTTGAGGTCGAAAATGTTTGTTATCACAATACTTCCTTATACTGCGTATAAGAAAGTAAAAAGGCATCGACCTTGTGGTTCAAATATTCTATGTTAATATGGTTAAATATTGATAAAAGTTTAGATGTCTCAAAATGTTCTTGGTTAGTTGCGTGTTTAAACATATTATCTCAAAGCTATGACCACAACAAATCCAAGATTTTAGAAATAGAACATATGGAAGCAAGTAACAGAGACATAATTGCAGTAGTACTTCACTAACTTCCTACATTATCTGCTGATAATAGTCAACTTAATATTACTCTGCAATTTATTATAACACAAAAATTATGGATTCATTTAGTGAAAAATATATTATTCTCTTCGTTCCAGTCATGTTACACATAGGTACACGTTTCTTCCTGCAATATAGAAACGGATTTTGTGTAAATAGTTAGTAGAGAAACTATTCCAGTGCATTGCTAGCTACTCAAAATTACCTAATCCTTAGCTTTTCAGTGAACATTGCATTACAAGTTCTAGTGTAGCACAGTACACACAAATACAGACGCTAATAGTTGAGGTAATTTAATAAAAATTATGCGCTATGGACGATAGAATTTTCAGCTGTTACATTGATAATTCCGCAAAGAAAAAAGTTGAAGTTGTTTAAACACTATCAAATGCACGTAATGCATTCACTAAAAACAATCGGAATACATCGACTTTTAATGCAAGATGTAGTGATGTTATCAGTCTATGTGAATCAACAGGCATTCAAAATGTAATGTGTTTCTAGAATCCGCCTGAAATCTAAATAATGTACTATTCAAAATGAGAAGTAGATTTCAGTAAAAAAAAGTATCTTTTATTCGTTGTACAATCTTTGCAGCAAATCATATTTACGGGAGCGTTTTTAGTTCGCGGAAAGGGGGGGGGGGGAGAAAATATAAAGACAAAATTATTTTTCTATTTTAATATATTCAGCTGCAACCCTGAAAAATGTTTTATCTTTGTCTAAAAAATAGTACTTCCTGATTAAGTTGCTTGGTCGAAGATAGTTTAAAGACTACTGTCGCGTTTGTGTTAAAACTTTATACTTATGCTATATAATGAGTCACTGAACCAACACTAAATTTGAGGAAGCTTTCTTTTTTATTCGGTATCTGAAACGGAGGTAGCGACTATTATTTCTCAAATTACGCCTTCTGCGTGTGGTCATGATGGTATAAATATACGAAGGAGCGTGTTTAAATTCTCGGAATGGAAGAGTTGCATGGAAGTGAGAGACCTCTTTTATGTCTTCACGAGTCTATGAGGTTTTAAACCTTGGTTGTTAACAACGGGTATAGTAACAAAGCGCTGACTTATGTCATTGACATTTCAGAAATATTTGTGCGATTGAGCTTATGGTATATACGAAACCATTTAACTGTGCTCCAAAACTTTCTGATGAGTTCTGCGATGCAAAGGAACACTGAGATGAAAGTTTGCTTTTCCCTTCGACAGGCATAAGTAAGCCGAATCCTGCTAGACTTGTTAGGCTTCTTGTAATTCGCTAAAGTTTTTTCCCAAATCCTGCATTTCTCTTATCGTGTTAGTAATCACAGGCGACTTCGGCCGCCCAAAGGCGGGAGTCCTATACGAAGCATCGAAGTTGAAAATATAGAGAATTGGATCGTTATAGAAATTAATCTTATCGTCTATACAATTCAGGTTAAAAACAGAATAACGGGGGTATTTACTCAATTCATAAAAATAAGTTAAAATCAAAGTAAGCAAAATCTCGGTAACTTATGTTTCTAGATTTACTTACACTGTACTCAAACGTGATGCTACAAAAAAACAATATTATTGTCAGAAATGTGAAAAAGCAACATACCAACACTGGTTGTGTCTGATAATTTCGGTATAATAATAAATTAATTAAAGAGGTTGTAAAACGACATAAGCGAGTCGGTTCATTAATGAGTTGTTTAAGAACAATAGCGTCCTTAATATAATTAAAATTTACAGCTTACATGTAAATGATGATTTATACTATACGTCAAGTCAGGTAACCGACCACCAAAATATTTTTACACGTAATATTAGGAAAGCAATACATAATACATACATATACCGCCGCCAACAGTTGCTATTATCGGCAACAATATTTTGACATTCCGTGCAGGTAACTCTAGGTCAGTGGGCTGATATTGTGAATACACATCCATAATTCGGTATATCCTTTTGCCGTTTTCATGCTTACCTAATCGTTTTGTTCATGGTATTTCATTCTGCGTTATCAAGTGTCTTGTAAGCAAGGCTGAGATTAATTTGTTGTTTTTACAGCTCTTATTCCACTAAGAAGAAACCCGTATAAGCGTGCATCTGATGCTATCCCTTCATTATCAAACTCATACTCATTAATCAGTAATAATCAGTACAGCATTATGGATGCCATTAGGTACATTAGTTTTTGAACTATCCCATAGGAATGCATCTGCATCTGTATAACCTGATACGTGATGAGAATCCCCTGGCGGGAAAATTAACGGGAATTTGAATTTTTTTTGTTCATTTCATATACAAAGTATGAGCCTCATTAATTTTTTAGTTCAGTATTACTTCAATAGAACATTGTACATTCAAGTCAACCCATTTCAAAAATGCATTATTTTAACATTTAAATTCAATTTAATTGTCACGACGTCATCACAAAGTTAAAAATTACAAAAAAATATTTTAAGACCAACAATGAATCTGTAAAGAATAAGCAGTTTATCTTTCATTTCCATAGAACATGACTATTTGAATAAAACTTCTTTTTGGCAGTGTGTAAGCAGTCTATCAGCTGGCTTACTAAGTCTTGTCAAGTTTCATTCTAATTAATTACCTAAATTAATAAAAATGCACGAACAGAACTTTTCTTGCTTTTGACAAAATACTTAGTTCCTATTTCTTTAATTGCACATAAATTTTTGAATATTCTACTGATTACTAAAAACAAAACCGGTATTAGTTAGGTTACTAAATTATATTAGGTAGATGGTTTGCACACGATAATTTAATTCTACAATCGTAATACCTACATACAGTAATTCGTTGATTATTACACAATATATCGCAGCAATATAACTTACATTATCTGTCCATTGCACGTAAAAATGTGTAAGTATTACGATATTAACTGATTGCTTAAACTGAGAATTAGAGTTAATTAATGTTTTTCAAACTTACACTTTCACGTTTAATATGGTTTATTAGTAGAAATTGTAAGATTCTTAATTAATAATCTAAAAAGTACATCAAAATTTGATTCAATAACTTACATATATATAATGTGAAATAGCTACTGAATAAATTCGGCTTTTCCTTTATGATGAAGAGCGACAATCGTAAAATAAAATTGTAATAAAAAATAGAAGTATTTGATCTGCCATATAAATAATAATAATATAAATGTATTTGTTTAAACAGGAAATTAAAATATATTCTTTGGAGAATAAAAAAACCATAAGTACTAATTTTAATGATTATTAAATGTATCTATATATAGTATTTCTAGGTATTGTATAATATGTCAATTAAAAACGGGTTTCTGCAATTGATTTACGAATTGCCATTTCCATTTCAGCGAATTTTAAGTTTTTCAATTAGTGATCCTGTTTGAATTCAACATACCTAAGTGTCAAATTATAAACATAAACTAATCAACTTTAACATAATATAAATTACAGGTTATAAATGCTATTTATTCGTATTGGCAAACTAATAATTACATGTCCGCATGATATATTTATAAAATTATGTTTTTTAGAGTAAATATTTAGACAGAACTCTGCGGCGACAGAACAAATAACGGAGTTCCAAATTGCCAATTTAGATGATATTTTCTAAATCGCAATGCGTAAATTAATTACAGACACCTATTGTTATATAGAAATAAACAGAAACAAATACAAAATTTGCTGTGTATATTTCGATCCCCCCCGCCGCAATTACGGGCTTTTGCAAAGCGATCGTCTTATATTACTGGAACTCTTGTGTTACCGCGTGTGTCAAATATCATTAGGCATAAAGAATCAATGTATACGTATGTACGTAATACATGGCAACTCGGTACTGACTGTCCGTTCCAATCCGACGACGACTGATACCACAACAACTTTCTCCAATCCCGATTGTCTCGGAGTCAGGGTAAAGCAATTTTTAGGAAATACTTTTCCTGGTCGTCTTATTACTCGAACGCCAAGATTAGAAAGATAGTTAGTTACATGGGCGGTTTTATCAGACGGGAAGGAGCCATTCATAGATGTCGTCACGGTCTTACAGGCAGTAAATTTACAATACGGAAAGATGTTACTACTGTAGCGCTGTCGGCATTGTCGGAACGTCAATAAATTTTAATGGAAAATCTAACCTTCAAGGTTTTAAATGGATCATGATTATCGCTTTTGTGTTGACACACTTGGCAATTATCTCGTAACGCACTTGTGTAGAATTTGATAATGTACAGGGTTATTCATTATAAATTACCCACCCTTTATCATCGTTATTATTGCAATATTATTATTTTTTTAAATGGAATACCCTGTACATTATTTAATTTTTATATTGGTTTTTTTACTCTGATTTCAAAAATATATTATATGATACCGGTATCTTAAACCCTTTTCGAGTTATTAAATGTCGAATATCTTAGTTACTGTACAATGGAAAAGTTAATATTATTAAAGTAAGCTATGAAAATGACAATTATTGTGTTTGATAAATTACATTTCCTTAATAAAATAGTCAAAACGGAAATTACATTTATCAAACACAATAATTGTCATTTTCATAGCTCATTTCAATAATGTTAACTTTTCCATCCTACAGTAACTACGATATTCGACATTTAATAACTCGAAAACGGTTTATGATACCGATATCATATAGTATATTTTTGAAATCAGAGTAAAAAGACCATTATAAAAATTTAATAATATACAGGGTATTCCATTTTAAAAAAATAATATGTTACCGTGTTTTTGATAGCATGCAAATAAAATTCAGTCTAAGCCACACAACTTTAATTTGAAACATTTTTTTGTATATGTAATAATAACGATGATAAGGGCTGGGTAATTTATAATGAATAACCCTGTACAAATAATATTTAACGACTTTAACTATATCTATATTTTTTATCCACAATCACCTTAAATGAGACTTGAATCCACTCTTAGGAACCATATCAACAAGCATTTTATCCCCACGTGGGTAAAAGTTGGTTTAAACTACGTTGCTAACGGTGTTAGATTAGCAATGTGGAATAAACCAAGTTTATTCCACTCTTGCCAAAATTGCCAGACTAATCAAAATCAATAATGATCAAAATAATACCTTGGCTTATTGTGATTGTGGATAAACCCTTGTATTTCAATTCGTGTTTTAGCAGCATTCTTCGTATGGATAAAATGCTATCTAAAACACTTGCAGTAAATAACTATTATTGTGACGATCGTTTAGATTACATGCATTTTGAGTTTGTATACTTCACTAATATTCTTGTTTTTAGTCCGATCGGCACCAAACTTCACAGGAACATGCTCCTCCAGACTATGCTAGAGTTTCCCTGAGAATTTCATCTAAATCGATTCAGCGTTTTCGGAGTCTGTAGGGAACATAAAAACACCACCCGCCATATACATCCAATTTTATATACAAGACAACCCTTGATAGTACTTTAA